>JAXLNO010001791.1:50000-53373 GCA_038087875.1 Malacoraja senta | reverse complement strand
CTCAACATCCAGTGCTTCAGAGAAAACAATCTCACCCTAAACTTCAGCACCGTGGACAGCTCCCAGCCAGCAGAGACCCTGCTCAGTGCTGCCCTCTGCGGGCGGGCCCGCATTGCCGCACTGTGGCAGCTCTTCAGGCCATAAGTGATAGGAGCAGATTCAGGCCATTCAGCCCATCGAGTCTACTCCGCCATTCTATCATGGCTGACCGATCCCGCCCTGCTAACCCCCATTCTCCCGCCCGTGAGGCGGTCCCCGGAGAACGTGCAAACTCCGCACAGACAGACCGGGAGGCTGGGATCGAACCGGGGTCTCTGAGGGAGGGGTGGGTGGGGTGGGGTGGGGGTGGGGGGGGTGAGGCAGCAGCACTACCCGTTGTCAGGGTGCGTGGTGGTGTTTGCACGGTTAACATGCAGGGGACGGCCCGGCCCAGCCAGCCACCCAGACGGTGTCAACAGGACTGGGTTAGTTAGACGACACTCTGCATGTAATCAGCCGCATTGGTTTAATTCACAGCAACGTCTTAATTGCATTTATGAAGCACTTTCTCACAAGACCTTTACAAGGTCTCTGAGCCCCGCGGGCTGGTGATTAGTCCTGACATGTGGCAATCTACCCCTGAATACACAAGTGGCTGAGGGTTGCAGCTCTGTGGGAGAGGGATAGTAGGAGGGGGAGGGGAGTGGCCGAGTGTGGGGTGCGCGTAGAGGATGGGAGAGGGATAGTAGGAGGTCGGAGGGGAGTGGCCGAGTGAGGGGAGCGGGTGGCGATGAGGGGGGGGAGGAGCGGTGGGGGGTGAATCCCTCTGCAAGTATGGGCGGGGGGGGTGTCGGGATGGCACAGATCTGGATGGACTGAATGGCCTCCTGTGCTCCCTCCCTGTCCCTTCCACACACGCTCTGTGCCCCCCCCCCCCCCCCGGGGGTAGTGTGGGGACTGGACGTTGTAAAGGGAAGCTTCACTCTGTGTTCTGCATGAAACATATTCAATTCCCCCAACACGGGCGCAGCGGGTAGAGCTGCTGCCTCACAGCGCCAGAGACCCGGGTTCGATCCTGACTACAGGTGCTGTCTGTACGGAGTTTTCACGTTCTCCCCGTGACCTGCGTGGGTTTTCTCCGGGTTTCCTCCCACACCCCAAAGACGTGCAGGTTTGTAGGCTAATTGGCTCGGTGTAAATGTAAATTAGCCCTAGTGTGTGTAGGATAGTGTGAGTGTGCGGGGATCGCCGGTCGGCACGGACTCGGTGGGCCGAAGGGCCTGTTTCCGCGCTGTATCTCTAAACTGAACCATTGTCAAAAAATTGCTGAAAAGAAATGTATTTGTTAATTACATAATTTGCACAATAAACGATTATATTAATTATTCGCATAATGAACGAGTCGTTCAAAGAGGCGAGAAAAAAGTGATAATCGAATGGTTGGGCTGTCCACAACATTAATTATTGATTACTGCTTCACAGACAGGGAAGCTGATTCTTTAGGCAGACACAAAATGCTGGAGCAACTAACTCATTGGGACAGGCAGCAGTATCTCTGGAGAGAAGGAATGGGCGACGGTTCAGGTCGAGACCCTTCTTCAGACTAATGTCAGGGGAGATAGAGTGCAGGCGGAGACGGTGAAGCAGATTCTTGAGTTCCGGCTCTGGTGGGTGAGGACTGTGAAGCCCAGTTTAGTTTAGTTTAGAGATACAGCGCGGAAACAGGCCCTTCGGCCCATGTGGGGCTGCGTCTAGCATGTTGATCTGTGATTGTCCAGGGGCATCCAACATGTGGTGCTGGTGTGTGTGCGTGTGCATGCTGTGTGCGTACACGTGTGTGTGTGTGTGTGGCTGTTTTTATGTGAGTGTGTATATATGTGTGTGTGTGTGTGCTTGTTTTTATGTGAGTGCGTATATATGTTTGTGAGTGTGTGTGCGTGTGCCTGTTTTTATGTGAGTGTGTATATATGTATGCGTGTGTGTGTGTGTGTGTGAGTGTGAGTGTGTGTGATGGGACGGTGTCGGGATCGTACCCGGGTCTCCAGCGCTGTAAGGCAGCAACTCTACCGTTGCTCCACCATGTCATCTTTTCCACCCTGTATCTGTAAACGAATCCAAAATAAATGAAAGACATGTGGTGGTTACAGGAAAATGGCAAGTGTGGCAGCAAGCCTGATTATATCGATCTTGTTCTAGACAGATAATTGTGATTATTCCTTGTTAGAGTCATTTACGTTTTCTTAATTTAAGTTCTTCTTAAAGTGGGACTGATATCAATAAAGGATGGTCTGGAAATGAGATCAACTCCCCGTCCAAATATCACAGTCTTAGGATGGTTGGATTAATATATGATGAGCGTTTGACGGCACTGGGCCTGTACTCGCTGGAAGGATGAGGGGGGGCCTCATTGAAACTTATCGAATAGTGAAAGTAGAGTGGATGTGGAGAGGATGTTTCCACTAGTGGGAGAGTCTACGACCAGAGGTCACAACCTCAGAATTAAAGGGGGTTCCTTTGGGACCGCCGTGGTGGGGTGTGTGTGAGGGGACAGTGTGGAGGGAGGGGGGTGTGGGAGTGAGAGAGGGAGGGTGGGTGTGGGAGGGGTCCCTCTCTGTGAGGGGAGGATGTGTGTGGAGGTGGGGGCTGGTGGTGTGTGTGGGGGTGGATGTGTGGATGGATGTGTGGATGTGTGTGTGTGTGGTGTGTGTGTATGTGTGGATGTGTGTGGGTGTGTGTGTGTGGGGGGGCTGTGTGTGTACGTGTGGATGTGTGTGTGTGGGTGTGTGTGTACGTGTGTGTGGGTGCGTGTGTGTGTGGATGGGTGTGGGTGTGTGTGTGGGTGTACGTGTGTGTGGTGTGTGTATGTGTGTGTGGGGCTGTGTGTGTGTGTGTGTGTATGTGTGTGTGTGTGTGTGTGTGTATATGTGTGTGGGTGTATATGTGTGTGGGTGTCTGTCTGTGTGTGTATGGGAGTGTGTGTGTGTGGGTGTACGTGTGTGTGTGGTGTGTGTATGTATGTGTGTGGTGTGTGTATGTGTGTGTGTGGTGTGTGTATGTGCGTGGGTGTGGGCGTGTGTGTGGGGCTGTGTGTGTGTGTGTGTGGGTGTACGTGTGTGTGTGGTGTGTGTATGTGTGTGTGTGTGTGTATATGTGTGTGGGTGTATATGTGTGTGGGTGTCTGTGTGTGTGTGTGTGTCTGTGTGTGTATGGGTGTGTGTGTGGTGTGTGTATGTGTGTGTGTGGTGTGTGTGGTGTGTGTATGTGTGTGTATGGGTGTGTGTGTGGTGTGTGTATGTGCGTGGGTGTGGGTGTGTGTACGTGTGTGTGGGGCTGTGTGTGTGTGTGTGTGTGTGTGTGGGTGTACGTGTGTGTGGTGTGTGTATGTGTGTGTCTG
>JAXLNO010001791.1:0-45000 GCA_038087875.1 Malacoraja senta | reverse complement strand
CCCCATCATCATCCTCCCCCCATTATCACCATCTACCCCCCCATCATCACCCTCCCCCCATTATCACCATCTACCCCCCCCCATCATCATCCGCCCCATCATCATCCTCCCCCCATTATCACCATCTACCCCCCCATCATCACCCTCCCCCCATTATCACCATCTACCCCCCCCATCATCATCCCGCCCCATCATCACCCTCCCCCATTATCACCATCTACCCCCCCATCATCACCCTCACCCCATTATCACCATCTACCCCCCCCATCATCACCCTCCCCACATTATCACCATCTACCCACCCCCCTCATCATCATCACCCACTACCCTACCGTCACCCCCCCCCATTATCACCATCTACCCTCCCCCATTATCACCATCTACCCCCCCCCAATTATCACCATCTACCCCCCCCCCACCAACACCATCATCACCTCCACTACCCTACCACCCCCCTCATCACCATCATCCCATCCCCTTCATTATCCTCCCTACCGTCACTCTCCCCATCATCATCAACATCATCTACCCCACCCCCACCAACATCATCATCCCCTCATCCGTTCCCCCCCCCATCTCATCTTCATCACCATCATCCCCATCACCATCACCCCCAACCCCCTACACCCCCCCCATTATCATCATCCCATCCCCTCCTCCCTCCATCTCATCATCATCATCAACTTCACCATCATCATCCCATCTACCATCCCTGCCTCCCCCCCCTTCTCTCCCCAGTTACACCTCACCTTCTTCTACCCCATCTCCCCTAAACCCCCTCGCCTCTCCCCTCCTCCTCCCTTGGCTTCTCCTTGTGTGGGACAACTTGTTCTATTTGATTGTGCACGTCAGATTGATTGCATTCGTCGAAACAGGGTGGACCACGTGAAGGTTGCATTCTCCCACCTTCCCCTGTCGTCCCCCCCCCTCTTCTCTCCCCACTAGCACCCCCACCTTCCTTTCCCACCCCCTCCTTCTGCTCCTCGCCCCCCCCCCCTCCTACCGATGGGGGAGGCAGGTGGTTGTCGGGGCGGATTCTGTTGCCAGAGGAGGTAGTGGAGGTGCTCAATTATTATGGGTGGTGGTGGCAAGAACTTTCAGGGGTGGTGGTGGGGGCTTGTACTGCCAGTGGAGGTGGGGGAAGGTTTTGCCAGGGGTGGCGGTGGAGATATGCAGTGTGAGGGTTGGTGGCAACAAAGGAGGTTGTGGTGGGGAGATAATGGTGGTTGTGGCAGATGCTGCCTGTGAAGGTGGTACGGGAAGGTTTTGCCAGGGGAGGGGGTAGGATCTGTCATGGGGAGGTGGTGGTGAGGGTAGGGGGTGGGCAGATGCTGCTTGGGAAGTGGTGGTGGGGTTGGTAGTGCCAGTGAGGTGGTGGAGGGTCTACTAATCAAGCTTTCAGTGAGATGCTCCTTCATCTCCACAGTGGTCCCCACCCACAGCTGTTTCTGTATCTGTCACCACTCTCCCACGGTGGGTAACAGGACCTGTGTCACACACTCCTCTTCCCCCTCCCCTCCAGGGCACCACTGAGCCCGTGTCCATCTTCCTTTACGACGTCAAGCCCAATGCGGACGAGCAGACGCAGGTGGCCAAGGCGGCCTTCAAACGGCTCAAGACCCTGCGACACCCCAACATCCTGTCCTTCGTGGATGGGCTGGAGGTAAGTGGTCCTCCCCATGCAGGAGAAATGTTCCCCGTGTTGGGGGAGTGCAGAACCAGGGGTCACAGTTTAAGAATAAGGGGTCGGCCATTTAGGACTGTTGAGGAAAATCTTTTTCACCCAGAGAGTTGTGAATCTGTGGAATTCTCTGCCACAGATAGTGGAGTACAATTCACTGGATGTTTTCAGGAGAGAGTTAGAATTAGCTCTTCGGGCTAACGGAATCGAGGGATATGGGGAGAAAGCAGGAACGGGGTACTGATTGTGGATGATCAGCCAGCCATGTTCATATTGGATGGCAGATGGCTCGAAGGGCCGAATGGCCTACTGCTGCACCTATTTTCTATCCGCACCGGGATTGTGTGTATCGGCCACAGGGGCATGGGTAGATACAACCCCAGAGGGGAGCTCTGTCACAGGGGCACAGTTACAGGCCCAGGGCGGAGCTCTGTCACAGGAACGCACAGCCCCAGGGAGGAGCTCTGTGATCGGGACACAAAGCCCCAGGGCGGAGCTCTTTCACAGGGACACACAGCCCCAGAGTAGAGCTCTGTCGCAGTGACACAGTTACAGCCCAGGGCCGTGAAGCTGGAGAAAGGAATGTAGTTAGGACGGGACCATTGGTGGTTGGGCAAAAATCTCTCTTTCCTCTATTACCCAGGGTAATCGAGAACCAGACATCACAGGTTGAAGGTGAAGGGGGAAAGACTTAATAGGAACCCGAGGGGTAACTTTGTTTTACATACAAGGTGGAGGACCGAGCTGCTGGAAGAGGTAGTTTAGGCGGGCATAATGTTTAAGAAACATTTAGACAGGTTCACGGATAGGACAGGTTTAGAGGTATATGGGCCAAACACGGGCAGGTGGGACTAGTGTAGCTGGGGCATGTTTGGTTGGCGTGGGCATGTTTTCTGGCTGTGTGACTCTGTGACTGTCTGGGCCGCTGTATCCCCAGACGGAGAAATGCCTGTACGTGGTGACGGAACCGGTGACGCCGCTGGTGACCTACCTGGAGGCCAAGCAGCCGCCGGGCGGGCTGAGCGAGCTGGAGATCTCCTGGGGCCTGCATCAGATTGTGGTGAGCCTGCCGAGCCCTCCCACACCTAATTACAAGATAAGGGAATAGGAACAAAAGATTTTCACTGTACCTTGGCACATGTGACAATAAACTCAACTCAATTAACTCCCCAGTATTAAAGGACATTCCTTCAGGAAGGAGATGAGGAGGAATTTCTTTAGCCAGAGGGTGGTGGATCTGGAATTATTTGTCACAAACGCTGTGAAGGCCAAAATTTGATATTTGTAAGGCAGAGATAGATGGATTCATGATTAGTGCGGGTGTCAGGGGTAATGGGGAGAAGGCAGGAGAATGGGGTCAGGAGGGAGAGATAGATCAGCCATGATTGAATGGCGGGATAGACCTGATGAGCCGAATGGCCTAATTCTGTTCCTATCCCTTGTGACTGCCTGAATCTCCTCCAGGAGCAGGTTAGTCTCTGTGAAGCGTAGTTGATTTCAGACCCTGAGGGGGCTTCACTCTGTATCTGACCCCTTCAACACAATTATCAATTATTGCAATAATATATACGACACCAAACAAACAAATAATACAAAATCACACAATTATCTAAACAACAATCCTTAACTCTTAAACAGTTAAGAAACCATTGGGATTTTGACGTACCCGTCTCTTCACTCTGGCTCGGTGCCCGTGGCAATACACTGACTAACCAGGCATGTGCCGTCCCGCAGAAAGCGCTGTGTTTCCTGGTGAACGACTGCAACCTGATCCACAACAACGTGTGTACGTCGGCCGTGTTTGTGGACCGGGCGGGCGAGTGGAAGCTGGGCGGTCTCGACTACACGTACGCCGCGCAGGGGGACAGCGCGCCTCCGCTCAGCAAAGGCTTCCCCGAACTCGACAAGTACGACCCGCCCGAGAAGACAGACGCCAACGCCGGCAAGGGCGTGGCGGAGAAATGGTACGGACCACGACCGGGCCCTGCGTACCGGGGATGTACGTGCAGGTTCAATGGTGTCTGACCTTGGATGGCACAGTGTAGAGGGGGCTGCAGTCTGTGTCGGAACCTGAGGGGGCTTCACTCTGTATCTGACCCCTTCAACACAATTATCAATTATTGCAATAATATATACGAAACCAAACAAACAAATAATACAAAATCACACAATTATCTAAACAACAATCCTTAACTCTTAAACAGTTATATTACAATCCTTGTCAAGGATGCATTCCACCCCCCCCTGTGCCCGTGGACAACGCATAGGTCTCTAACCATATCATTATAACCTTATGGCCATCTCTGTCCACTGTGGCCTCAAGCTGCCCTTCACCATCTCTGATGATCTCTGCACCGTGTAGGGGGGGTGGGGGGCTGGCGATTGCCCGCGAGGTTGTGGGACTCTGGGCGTTGACTCCTTCCTTGCGTTGCAGGTCGGCCGACATGTGGCGCCTGGGCTGCCTGATCTGGGAGGTTTTCAATGGGCCGCTGCAGAGACTCGCCTCCCTGCGCTCTCTTGGAAAGGTTGGTACTCTCACCCTCCCCCTCTCTTCCCCCCCCCCCCTTTCCTCCGGGTGCTCTGGTTTCTTCCAACGTTCCAAAGACGTACAGGTTTATAGGTTAACTGGGCTCTACAACCCCGCCTCGTGTGTAGGGAGTGGATGAGAAAGTGGGATAACGTGGAACTAGTGTGAATGGGTGATTGGTGGTCGGCGTGGACTCGATGGGCCGAAGGGCCTGTTTCCATGCTGTATCTTTGAATCGATCAATCAATTGTTACAGCCTCCAGGTTTCCATCTCACTCCTGTATTGCTCCTGTTGGCAACCTGACATATTTGCAATAAATCGTTCCCCCCCCCCCCCCCGGTTTCTTTCAGATCCCAAAGCAGCTCGTTCCACATTACTGTGAGCTGGTCGGAGCCAATCCCAAAATCAGACCCAACCCAGCCAAGTTCCTGCAGAACTGCCGAAACCCAATGGGTTCATGAGTAACAGTTTCATAGAAACCAACTTGTTCCTGGAGGAGATTCAGGTCAGTCTGCGCGGCCTCCTGTGCTGTTTGTTGTCACCTGTACGTGGTGAGGGGGGTGCGTGGTGTGGGGGGAGCGTGGTGTGGGGGGTGTACATGGTGTGGGGGTTGTACGTTGGGTGGGGGGGGTACGTGAGGAGTGGGGTGCATGAGATGGGGGGGGGGGGGTAGCCTCCTGTGATGTTTGTTGTCACCAGGACCCAGGTCTTTGTTCCGTCAAGTTTGTGGAAGGACATTCTTGCTATTGAGGGAGCCCAGCGTAGGCTCACCAGGTTAATTCCCGGGATGGCGGGACTGTCATATGTTGATAGAATGGAGCGGCTGGGCTTGTATACTCTGGAGTTTAGAAAGATGAGAGGGAATCTTATTGAAACATATAAGATTATTAAGGGTTTGGACACGCTAGAAACATGTTCCCCATGTTGGGGGAGTCCAGAACCAGGGGCCACAGTTTAACAATAAGGGGTAGGCCATTTAGAACAGAGATGAGGGAAAAGGGTCAGATTGGGAATGGGTGGGGGGGTTAAAGTGCTGGGCCACCAGAAGATCAGGTAGGTTTAGGCAGACTGAGCGAAACGATCGACGAGCTGACACCCGGAGCAGCGGATACGGTAGAGGAGGTTCTACCCGTGTTATATATATGTTGACACTGCTGCGGGAGGGGTGCGGTTGTGTTCTGGGGCTGCCGACTGATGCTCACTGCCCCCTTCCCTCCCCCCCCCCCCCCCCCACAGATCAAGGAGCCAGCAGAGCGACAGAGCTTCTTCTCGGAGCTGAGCTCGCAGCTCAACAACTTCCCTGAGGATTTCTGCAAACACAAGATCCTGCCACAGCTGCTGACGGCGTTTGAGTTCGGCAACGCCGGAGCCATCATCCTCACCCCGCTCTTCAAGGTATGTCCCACCCGGCATAGGGCACGCGTGTTCCAAGCATGTACGGTGGCTGAGGCATGTCATAAACTGTCCGAGGTACATTGCAAAGCTTTTGTTGTGTGCGGTCCAGCCAGCGGAAACTATACATGATTACAATCCAGCCGTCCTGTGTACAGCGTGTCGATGCAACTTGATGCACGTGTGGTGAACCATGGTGTGTCAGGGCATGTGTGTAGCAAACATGTGCAGTGACCCAAGACGTGTCATAAATCAGACAACATAACTGTTGATAACATGATGCATCTTAAGTGCAAGAGAGACGTTGGCTTGGTAAAAAATTGTTGAATTGTCCCTGGTGTGTGTTGGATAGTGTTAGTGTGCGGGGATCGCTGGTCGATGTGGACTCGGAGGGCCGAAGATTGTCCCTGGTGTGTGTGGGATAGTGTTAGTGTGCGGGGATCGCTGGTCGATGTGGACTCGGTGGGCCGAAGATTGTCCCTGGTGTGTGTGGGATAGTGTTAGTGTGCGGGGATCGCTGGTCGATGTGGACTCGGTGGGCCGAAGAGAACTGGTTTACACCGAAGATTGCCACAGGGTGCTGGAGTAACTCAGCGGGTCAGGCAACATCTGTGGAGAACATGGATAGGTGATGGATTGGATACAAAAGGGATGGATTGCACCTTAACAGGTGGGGGACCAGCATTCTGTGGCCAAGTGTAATAGGGATTGATGTGAAAGGTGAGATGCGTAAGGAATTAAAAGTATTGTATATGAATGCGGGAAGTATAAGAAGTAAAGTTGATGAGCTTGAGGCTCAGTTAGAGGTTGGTAGATATGACATTTTGGGGATTACTGGGACGTGGCTGCAGGAGGATCAGGCCTGCAAACTTAATATTCAGGGTTATACATCATATAGAAAGGACAGGCAGGTGGGCAGAGGAGGGAGGGTAGCTCTGCTGGTGAGGGATGGAATGCAGTCCCTTGCGAGGGAAGACATAGGGACTGACGAGGTAGAGTCACTGTGGATTGAGTTGAGGAATTGTAAAGGCAAGAAGACACTAATTGGTGTTATCTACAGACCCCCAAATAGTAGCCTGGATGTAGGGTGTAAGTTGCAGCAGGAGTTAAAACTGGCATGTAACAAAGGTAATGCCACTGTGGTGATGGGGGATTTCAATATGCAGGTAGACTGGGAAAATCAGGTTGGTTCAGGACCCCAAGAAAGAGAGTTTGTAGAGTGCCTCCGCGATGGATTCTTAGAGCAGCTTGTAATGGAGCCGACCAGAGAAAAGGCAATTCTGGATTTAGTGTTGTCCAATGAACCAGATATGATAAGAGAACTCGAGGTAAAGGAACCACTTGGAGGTAATGATCATAATATGATTAGTTTTAATCTGCAATTTGAGAAGGAGAAGGTTAAATCCGAAGTGTCAGTGATGCAGTTGAACAAAGGGGATTATGAAGGCATGAGAGGGGAGCTGGCCAAGGTAGACTGGAAATGGATCCTAGCAGGAATGACGGTGGAACAGCAATGGCAGGAATTTCTGGGCATAATCCGGAAGATGCAGGATCATTTCATTCCAAAAAGGAAGAAAGATTCAAAGGGGAGTAGGAGGCAACCGTGGCTGACAAGAGAAGTTAGGGATAAAAGAGTTGAATAGGTACTTCGGATCTGTCTTCACTAAGGAAGACACAAACAATCTCCCAGAAGTACTGGAGGACAGAGGGGGCAGAGGAACTGAAAGAAATTTCCATTAGGCGAGAAATAGTATTGGGTAGGCTAATGGGACTGAAGGATGATAAATCACCTGGGCCGGATGGTCTGCATCCCAGGGTCATCAGGGAAGTGGCTCTAGAAATAGTGGACGCATTGGTGATCATTTTCCAATGTTCAATGCATCTCCCCTTTTCCTAATCGGCCACCATTTAGATAATAGTCTGCTTTCCTGTTTTTGCCACCAAAGTGGATAACCTCACATTTATCCACATTATACTGCATCTGCCATGCATTTGCCCACTCACCCAGCCTATCCAAGTCACCTTGCAGCCTCCTAGCATCCTCCTCACAGCTAACACTGCCCCCCAGCTTAGTGTCATCCGCAAACTTGGAGATGTTGCATTCAATTCCCTCGTCCAAATCATTAATATATATTGTAAATAGCTAGGGTCCCAGCACTGAGCCTTGCGGTACCCCACTAGTCACTGCCTGCCATTCTGAAAAGGACCCGTTTACTCCTACTCTTTGCCAGCCAGTTCTCTATCCACATCAATACTGAACCCCCAATACCGTGTGCTTTAAGTTTGTATACTAATCTCTTATGTGGGACCTTGTCTAAAGCCTTCTGAAAGTCCAGATATAACACATCCACTGGTTCTCCCCTATCCACTCTACTAGTTACATCCTCGAAAAATTCTATAAGATTTGTCAGACATGATTTACCTTTCATAAATCCATGCTGACTTTGTCCAACGATTTCACCACTTTTCAAATGTACTGCTATCCCATCTTTAATAACTGACTCTAGCAGTTTCCCCACTACCGATGTTAGACTAACTGGTCTGTAATTCCCCGTTTTCTCTCTACCTCCCTTTTTAAAAAGTGGGGTTACGTTTGCTACCCTCCAATCCTCAGGAACTACTCCAGAATCTAAAGAGTTTTGAAAAATTATCACTAATGCATCCACTATTTCTGGGGCTACTTCCTTAAGTACTCTGGGATGCAGCCTATCTGGCCCTGGGGATTTATCGGCCTTTAATCCATTCAATTTACCTAACACCACTTCCCGGCTCACCTGGATTTCACTCAGTTCCTCCATCTCCTTTGACCCGCGGTCCCCTACTATTTCCGGCAGATTATTTATGTCTTCCTTAGTGAAGACGGAACCAAAGTACTTATTCAATTGGTCCGCAATGTCCTTGTTCCCCATGATCAATTCACCTGTTTCTGACTGCAAGGGACCTACATTTGTTTTAACTAATCTCTTTCTATTCACATATCTATAAAAACTTTTGCAGTCAGTTTTTATGTTCCCTGCCAGTTTTCTTTCATAATCTATTTTCCCTTTCCTAATTAAGCCCTTTGTCCTCCTCTGCTGGTCTCTGAATTTCTCTCATTCCTCTGGAATCTACTGCTTTTTCTGGCTAATTTGTACGCTTCATCTTTTGCTTTGATACTATCCCTGATATCCCTTGTTATCCACGGTTGCACTACCTTCCCTGATTTATTCTTTTGCCAAACTGGGATGAACAATTTTTGTAGTTCATCCATGCAGTCTTTAAATGCCTTCCATTGCATATCCACCGTCAACCCTTTAAGAATTAATCGCCAGTCAATCTTGGCCAATTCACATTTCATACCCTCAAAGTTACCTTTCTTTAAGTTCAGGACCTTTGTTTCTGAATTAACCATGTCACTCTCCATCCTAATGAAGAACTCAACCATATTATGGTCACTCTTGCCCAAGGGGCCACGCACAACAAGACTGCTAACTAACCCTTCCTCATTACTCAATACCCAGTCTAGAATAGCCTGTTCTCTCGTTGGTTCCTCTACATGTTGGTTTAGAAAACTATCCCGCATACATTCCAAGAAATCCTCTTCCTCAGCACCCCTGCCATTTGATTCACCCAATCTATATGTAGATTGAAGTCACCCATTATAACAGTTTTACCTTTGTTGCACGCATTTCTAATTTCCTGTTTGATGCCATCCCCAACTTCACTACTACTGCTAGGTGGCCTGTACACAACACCCACCAGCGTTTTCTGCCCCTTAGTGTTTCGCAGCTCTACCCATATCGATTCCACATCCTCCAAGCTAATGTCCTTCCTTTCCATTGCGTTAATCTCCTCTCTAACCAGCAACGCTACCCCACCTCCTTTTCCTTTCTGTCTATCCCTCCTGAATATTGAATATCCCTGGATGGTCAGCTCCCAGCCTTGGTCTCCCTGGAGCCATGTCTCCGTGATCCCAACTATATCATAATCATTAATAGCTATCTGCACATTTACCCCCATTTTACACCCCTCTGTCTCTCTGCTCACACATTTAAGAACCCCACCACCTCTTATTCTCTGTTTATTATTGTTTTCTTCTTTCCCCCCTACATGTTGGGTCTGAGTGCTTCCCTTCTCTGCCTCCTGCCTCACACACTGTCTACTAGCTTTCTCTATTTGTCAACGTGGATTTATGAAAGGGAAATCATGCATGACTAATCTTCTGGAATTGTTTGAGGATGTGACAAGTAAAATGGATGAAGGGGTGCCAGTGGATGTAGTGTATCTAGAGTTTCAGAAAGCCTTTGATAAGGTCCTGCACGGGAGATTGGTGACTAAAATTAGAGCACATGGTATTGGGGGTAGGGTGTTGAAGTGGATAGAAAATTGGTTGGCAGACCGGAAGCAAAGAGTAGGAGTGAATGGGTCCTTTTCAGAATGGCAGGCAGTGGCGAGTGGAGTGCCGCAAGGCTCGGTGTTGGGGACGCAACTGTTTACCATATATATTAATGATTTGGAAGAGGGAATTAGGAGCAACACTAGGAAATTTGCGGATGACACAAAGCTGGGTGGCAGTGTGAACTGTGAAGAGGATGTTAGGAGGTTGCAGGGTGACCTGGACAGGTTGAGTGAGTGGGCAGATGCGTGGCAGATGCAGTATAATATAGATAAATGTGAGGTTATCCACTTTGGCGGCAAAGAATGAGGTGAGAAAAAACGTTTTCACCCAGAGAGTTGTGAATTTATGGAATTCCCTGCCACAGAGGATTTAAGAGAGAGTTAGATAGAGCTCTAGGGGCTGGTGGAATCAAGGGATATGGGGAGAAGGCAGGCACGGGTTATTGATTGGGGACGATCAGCCATGATCACAATGAATGGCGGTGCTGGCTCGAAGGGCCGAATGGCCTCCTCCTGCACCTATTTTGTATGTTTCTATGTGAGAAACATAACTCAGCAGGTCAGGCAGCATCTGTGGAGAACATGGATAGGTGACATTTCAGAGTGCTGGAGTAACTCAGCGGGTCAGGCAGCATCTGTAAACACAGATTGTTCTCTCCCCGCAGGTGGGCAAGTTCCTGAATGCGGAGGAATATCAGCAGAAAATCATTCCTGTGGTTGTGAAGATGTTTTCGTCGACGGACCGAGCGATGAGGATCCGGCTGCTGCAACAGGTAGGAACCCGCACTGTCCCCCCTCCCTGTCCCCACAGCCAGAGCGTGCATGTGGGGAGGGGGTGTACATGGTATGGGGGTGCGTGGGGGGAGTTTTAGGGTGTATGCGATGTGGGTATGTGCAGTGAGAGGTGTACGTGGTGTGTGTGGGTATACGCAGTGACGGGGTACGTGGTGTGTGTGGGTATACGCAGTGAGGGGGGTACGTGGGGTGTACATGGTATGGTGGGGTTTATGTGGGGTAGGGGTGTACGCCGGGTGTACATGGTGCGGGGGTGTACACAGTGAGGGGTGTACGCCGGGTGTACGTGGTGTGGGGCCGTGTGATGGGTATACACAGTGAGGGGTGTACGCCGGGTGTACATGGTATGGGGATGCGTGGGGGGGTGTACGTGGTGTGCGGGGCACGTGAGGAGGGGAGGTACGCGGGGTGTACGTGGTGTGGGGCCTTGTGATGAGGGGTGTACACAGTGAGGGGTATACGTGGGGTGTAAATGGTGTGGGCCCTGTGATGAGGGGTGTACATGGGATGGGGCCGTGTGATGGGTATACACAGTGAGGGGTGTACGCGGGGTGTACATGGTGTGGGCCGTGTGATGGATATACACAGTGAGGGGTGTACGTGGTGTGGGGCGTGTGACGGGTGTACGTGGGGTGTACATGGTGTGGGGCGTGTGACGAGTGCCGCTGCCGTTCCAGATGGAGCAGTTTATCCAGTACCTGAACGAGGCGACGGTGAACGGACAGATCTTCCCCCACGTGGTTCACGGCTTCAGTGACACCAACCCCGCCATCCGTGAACAGACCGTCAAGGTCAGTGCCACAGTGGGTAGCGCTGCTGCCTCACTGACCCCCGTTCCATCCTGACTACGGAGTTTGCACGTTCTCCCCATGACGTCAATTTTATTTCTATAGCACATTTAAAAACAACTCTCGTTGACGAAAGTGCTTTACATCAGTGCAGGTACTAACATGCTACATACAGTGGTACACAGATCAACAATACATACATACAGCTGAGTAGACTTGCTCTCGTTTAGTTGGAGGAAGTTCTGCGCCATCCAACACTTTATATCCTCGAGGCAGTGCATAAGGCTGAGTAGATTTGACCGGTTGTTGGGTTTTACGGGGAGATAGAGCTGTGTATCGTCTGCACAGCAGTGGCAGGAAATGCCATGCCTTTGCCTGACTTGGCCTAGGGGGAGCATATACAGAGAGGAGAGAATGGGGCCTAGGATGGAGCCTTGTGGAACCCTGCAGCAAAGGCTAGCTGGGGAAGAGAAAGAGTTGGCTAAATTTGTAGATCGTTGTGTACCTTCAACAAGGCAGACTCTGTGCTGTGGTGGGCCCTGAAACCAGATTGGAAACTTTCCAGGATGGAATTTTGGTGTAAGGCATTAGTTGGTCTAGAATTACCTTTTCAAGGACTTTTGAGAGGAAAGGCAGTTTGGAAATAGGTCTGTAGTTGCTAGGCAAGGTGGGGTCGAGGTTCGTTTTTTTCAGGGGCTGGACCACCGCGTGCTTGAAACAGGTTGGAACAGTGCCAGTGGCCAGAGAACTGTTGATGATAGAGAGGATGCAGGGACCGGCTATTGCAAAGACATCCTTCAGAAGAGCAGAGGGGACAACGTCGAGGGGGCAGGTTGCATAGTGGAGACCAGCTTTACAAGGGAGGGTAGAGTAACGGGTTGGAAACAGTCTAATTTAGAAGAACAGACCAATGAGACAGCTGGGTCACGGATGGGAGGGTATTTGAGAAGATTGTTTCTCAGAAGTTCGAAGCTTATCAGATTAATACTTCCGTTGTGATTTTCTGCACTCTCTTCTTAGGGCTCTGGTGGTGTCATTGAGCCACGGTCAAGGTGGCCCTGGCTCAGTGAGTCCAGATGGGTGTATCTCTGCATGGTGTGTGCGCGGTGTCTCTGCGCATGTGTGTGTCCCTCACTGTCTGTATCTCCCCCCCCCCCCCCTTGTCTCCAGTCGATGCTGTTATTGGCCCCCAAGCTGAATGAGCAGAACCTGAACCTGGAGCTGATGAAGCACTTTGCCCGCCTGCAGACCAAGGATGACCAGGGGCCTATCCGCTGTAACACCACCGTCTGCCTGGGCAAGATCTCCTGCTACCTCAACGCCACCGTGAGTGCCCGCTCCCCTCCGCCCCTCACTACCTCCCGTGCTGATCTTGGCCCTCTCACAGACTAACCCACAGACTAACCTCTCCCCGTCTCTCCCTCCCACCCACAGACGCGGCAGCGGGTGCTGATCTCGGCGTTCTCCAGGGCCACGAGGGACCCATTTGCCCCGTCGCGGGCGGCCGGCGTGCTGGGCTTTGCCGCCACTCACAACTACTACTCCCTCACCGACTGTGCCCGCAAGGTGCTGCTGGTCCTGAGCCCTCTCACCACCGACCCTGATACCAACGTCCGCCTACAGGTGAGGCAGGGAGAGGGAGGGGGCAGGGTGGGAGGTGAGGGGGGGGGGGGTGGGGCAGGTGCTGGGTGGTGAGGGGGCTGAACTGGGGGTGAGAGGGCGGAGATGATTCCAGAGTAGGGTAATCACGAAGCAGAGGATAGCAGCAAGGAACTGCAGATGCTCATTTGTACCAAAGATAGACACAAAGTGCTGGAGTAACTCAATGTGTCAGGCAGCATCTGAAGAAAAAGAATGGGCGATGCTTTGGTTTGGGAAGGATGCCGACCAGAAACGTCGCCCACCGTTTGTGTGTATCTCAAGAACCAGAGGACACAGGTTCAAGGTGAAGGGGGAAAGATTTAATGGGAATCTGAGGGGCTCCTTGGGTGTATGGAACGAGCTGCCAGAGGTCATTGGGGCATGGACTATCAGGGCATTTAAAAACTATTTTTGGTTTGGACAGGTTTATGGGCCAAACACAGGCAGGTGGGACTAGTGTAGACTTTGGTCAGTGTTGGCAAGTTGCGACTCTATATCTACTGGAGCTGCAGATGCTGGTTGAAACCAAAGATAGACACAAAAAGCTGGAGTAACTCAGCGAGACCCTTCCTTAGGGTGCTGAAGCAGTAGGGTGTTTGCACGCACAGTGTGTAGAGTCTTGAAGCTCCTACCGGCCCCTCTCGTGTTTCTGCAGGCCTTCAAAGCTATCCGCAGCTTCCTGGCAAAGCTGGAGATGGTGTCCGAGGATCCAGCCAAGATCACCGAAGTGGGTGAGTGAGTGAGTGCTTCTCTCTGTTTAGTTATAACATCTGAATGGTGGACAGCTCCCAGCCAGTGGAGACCCTTGCTCAGTGCTGCCCTCTGCGGGTGGGCTCACTCTGCTACCACCGTACTGGCAGCTCATTAGTGACAGGAGCAGAATTAGGCCATCAAGTCTACTCCACCATTCAATGAGGGCTGATCTATCTCTCCCTCCTAACCCCATTCTCCTGCCTTCTCCCCATAACCCCTGACACCCGCACTAATCAACAATCTATCTATCTCTGCCTTAAATATATCCACTGACTTGTGGCCTCCACATCCGTCTGTGGCAAAGAATTCCACAGATTCACCACCCTCTGACTAAAGAAATTCCTCCTCATCTCCTTCCTAAAGGAACGTCCTTTAATTCTGAGGAAGTTCTGGATGGTTCAATAACCCTTTCACCTTGGAATGGAAGTGACGGAAAATGGTGAGGGTGATAATGTTGTGAGGCTGTCCCAGTGTTAGCAGACTTCCATTCTTGGGAATCCCCATTGAAGAAGGATATGTTCTTGTGCTCAGATCCTGAATATACAGAGTGCTCTTGGGGAAAAGTTCAGGTACAAGATGCAACTCTAATATCGGCTGAAAGGATTACACCGCCAGCAGGTGACACCTGATCCATCGACCCGAAACAAGCTTCAAGGTGGTTGTCAATGAAGAGAGTGAGAACTGGTTGCCATACCGTTGGTTTGATGGACCATTGTGTGTACCTACCGAGGACTGTGATAAAAAGGAGGGAATGAAAGAGCTAATAGTCAAATCTAAAATGGAGTCGTTCTTCTACAAAAGCATGGTCTAGCAGAACAAAAGAATGGCTCGGTGCCAAGTCTGAATGACTTTGTAAATTATATGGAACACGATATGGGGGACTGGTTGTCTTTTCAATAAAGACATTAAGATGGCTTCATTCAAGGCCATAAAGAAGCCAAGATTGAAAAAATAGCTGACGATCCAGAGATAAATAATAACTTGTTTTTGGATGAGCTTGATTTGGACCCCGTCATGCCGGATTCAGACTTGGTCGGAGTGTTTTACTGATAAGGAAAATGTATAATTGTGCCAACTCTTCTTTGTTCTGTGAGTGGGAGCCCGAGAAGCAACGTTTGTGCTCATTGTAGATCTTTTGCCACTGACGAATCAATTAAAGATTGCCATGGTTTTACCTTTAAGTTTTTGTTCCTATCTGCTTTTTAAGAAACAATCTTCGACAGTGGGAGGTGTAGACTGTGTGTGGAGGTGTAGACTGTGGAGGTGTAGACTGTGTGGACGGTGTACACTGTGGACTGTGTGTAGACTGTGTGTGGAGGTGTAGACTGTGGAGGTGTAGACTGTGTGTGGACAGTGAAGACTGTAGACGGTGTAGACTGTGTGGAGGTGTAGATGGTGTGTAGACTGTGTGGAGACGGTGTAGACTGTGTGGACAGTGTAGACTGTGTGTAGACGGTGTGGAGGTGTAGACTGTGTGGAGGTGTAGACTGTGTGGAGGTGTAGACTGTGTGTAGGTGTAGACTGTGTGTAGACTGTGTGTGGACGGTGTAGACTGTGTGGAGGTGTAGACTGGGTGTGGAGGTGTAGACTGTGTGGATGGTGTAGACTGTGTGTAGACTGTGTGTGGACGGTGTAGACTAACCCGCCGTCTCTCCATTGCAGAGAAGGACGTGAACTCTGCCTCGAGTGGCCCTTCCTCGTCGGCAGGTTGGGCGGGCTGGGCCGTGACCGGAGTGAGCAGCATCACCTCCAAGTTCATGCGCGGCACCCTGGCCCCTGGAGCACCCGCTGGAGAGAGGCCACAGACGGGGGCCCCGGCAGCCGTGGCCGCAACAGCAACTGGAACGGCCCCTGAGGCACCGGGAGGTAGGTGGAAGCATCACTACCCCCGAGCCCTCCTAACCTATCCCCCCCTCTGGCGTTAACACTGGTGTTGCCGGGTCTGTGCTGGTGTTGTCTCGGTGTTGACGTGTATGTCCCGGTGTTGACAGGTGAGGAGGCGGAGCCGGCGGTGGAACCAGCGGCTGCCAGCGAGCCGGCAGAGGAATCATCGCGGTGGGACCAGGAGGACTGGGGTAGCCTGGAGGTGGGTACTGGGGAGAGGGAGTGAGGGTGGAGCGGGGAGAGAGGTGGGGGGAGGCAGAAGAACAGTCGGAACCTTTTTCCCATGATGGAAATGTCAAAGACTGGAGGGGATAGGTTTGAGATCAGTTGGGCCGAAGGGCGTCTCCACACTGTAAATTGCACGATAGACCCCAAGGGCCAGTTTCCGCGCTGTAAGTCTGTTCTAGGGGCCGGTTTCCGCGCTGTAAGATTTCTCTGGGCCAGTTTCCGCGCTGTAACTGTCCAGCGGTTTTGCGTCCGCAGAATGAGGCTGACGGGAACAGTGTAGCGGCCGAGGCCGGAGCGAGTGACTGGGACACAGAGGGCTGGGGGCTGGAGGAGAGCTGGGCACCCACGGCCTCACCATCACAGAGTCGGGCAGCGGCCGCGGTGGACGGCTGGAGCACGGACTGGGGCGTTGAGCCGGTGGCGGGGAAGGCCAAGGCTCCAGCGGGCCAGCGGAACGCCCGGCCCACCAGCGACTACAACTGGGAAGGGACGGGAGGCTGCAGGAAGCAGGACCAATTTGCTGGAATCGCCCAGACACCCACCGCTGAACAAGTGAGTGTTGTGTTCAATAAATCACCAGGTTGACACACTATATTAGTATTAGTAGTATTTTAGAAGCTGTCGGGACAGAAGACGTTTTAACACTGAGCGGCAGACTGGCTTGCGATGCGAATAAGTCAGGCAACGCCATTGTAGTGGGAGACTCCATTGTGAGAGGTACGGACAGGGGTTTCTGCGGCAACAGACGGGATTCGAGGATGGTGTGCTGCCTTCCTGGTGCCAGGATCCAGGTTGTCACGGACAGAGTGCAGAAAATCCTCAAGGGCGAAGGTGAACAGCCGGAAGTGGTAGTGCATGTCGGCACAAACGATGTCGGAAAGAAGGGGATGAATATTCTGCAGCGTGACTTTAGAGAGCTCGGAAAAATGCTGAAAAGCAGGACCTCCAGGGTTGTTATCTCCGGTTTGCTACCAGTTCCTCGTGCTGGCGAGAGCAGGAACAGGGAGATACGGGACCTGAACGTGTGGCTGAGGAACTGGTGCACGGGGCAGGGATTTAGATTCTTAGATCACTGGGATCTGTTTTGGAATAAAAGGGAACTGTACAAAAGGCACGGATTGCATCTTAACAGGTGGGGGACCAGCATTCTGCCAGGCAGGTTTGCCACTGCTACACGGGTGGTTTTAAACTGAATAAGGGGGGTGGGGTGTCGAATGGGATAGTTGAGGATGGAGTTAAAGGAAAAGGGTTTTGTTTATTTTATTAGAAGTTAATACAATACAAAACAATACAGTGGTACCTAATTGTAGGTGCCAACTATGTCATAACGTAATGCATTCTATGTACAACCTCTAGTTTTATGTTTTTGAAAAGGAGGTAAAAAATAAAAAATAAAAGGAAAAAAATATAGAGAAAAGAAAGAGGAAAAATAAATAGTAGAAAATAGAAAAACGTGAAGTGTGTATATAAGAAAAGAAAAAATAGAAAGTAGAAATAGTAGAAAAAGACCCTTAAAAAAGAAAATTTCAAATCTTTGTTTGGAGATGTAAATCTATCCACGACCTGACCTGAAATCAGTAATCTTTACGGTACTGCTGCATCACATCATTCCAAAAAGTCGATGAAAGGGGACCAACTCCTTAAGAATTGGTCATATTTATCTATTAGGCGGAGTCTCATTTCTTCTAGGTGTGCTATGTCCGTCATATTCCTAATCCACATTTTAATAGTTGGTATAGCTGTATTTTTCCAAAATTTAAGTATCAATTTCTTTCCAATTATTAACCCATAAAGAATACTTTTTGGTCTTTGTTTAAATTGCTATCTTCTAATATTATTCCAAATATAATCCGGGGAAAGGGTTTCTTAAATGTGTGAGCGTAGAGACAGAGGGGTGTAAAATGAGGGTAGAAGCAAAAGGTAGCAAGGTGAAAAGTAAAAGTGGCAGGCAGACAAATCCAGGGCAAAAATCAAAAAGGGCCACTTTTCAACATAATTGTATAAGGGGTAAGAGTGTTGTAAAAACAAGCCTGAAGGCTTTGTGTCTCAATGCAAGGAGCATTTGTAATAAGGTGGATGAGTTGAATGTGCTGATAGCTATTAATGACTATGATATACTTGGGATCACGGAGACATGGCTCCAGGGTAACCAAGGCTGGGAGCTGAACATCCAGGGATATTCAATATTCAGGAGGGATAGACAGAAAGGAAAAGGAGGTGGGGTAGCGTTGCTGGTTAGAGAGCAGATTAACGCAATAGAAAGGAAGGACATTAGCTTGGAGGATGTGGAATCGATATGGGTAGAGCTTCGAAACACTAAGGGGCAGAAAACGCTAGTGGGTGTTGTGTACAGGCCACCTAACAGTAGTAGCGGAGTTGGGGATGGCATCAAACAGGAAATTAGAAATGCGTGCAACAAAGGTAAAACAGTTATAATGGGTGACTTCAATCTACATATAGATTGGGTGAATCAAATTGGCAGGGGTGCTGAGGAAGAGGATTTCTTGGAATGTATGCGGGATAGTTTTCTAAACCAACATGTAGAGGAACCAACGAGAGAGCAGGCTATTCTAGATTGGGTATTGAGTAATGAGGAAGGGTTAGTTAGCAGTCTTGTTGTGCGTGGCCCCTTGGGCAAGAGTGACCATAATATGGTTGAGTTCTTCATTAGGATGGAGAGTGACATTGTTAATTCAGAAACAAGGGTCCTGAACTTAAAGAAAGGTAACTTTGAGGGTATGAGAAGTGAATTGGCCAAGATAGACTGGCAATTGATTCTTAATGGGTTGACGTTAGATATGCAATGGAAGGCATTTAAAGACTGCATGGATGAACTACAAAAATTGTTCATCCCAGTTTGGCAAAAAAATAAATCAGGGAAGGTAGTGCATCCATGGATAACAAGGGAAATCAGGGATAGTATCAAAACAAAAGATGAAGCGTACAAATTAGCCAGAAAAAGCAGCCTACTGGGAGGACTGGGAGAAATTCAGAGTCCAGCAGAGGAGGACAAAGGGCTTAATTAGGAAAGGGAAAATAAATTATGAAAGAAAACTGGCAGGGAACATAAAAACGGACTGCAAAAGCTTTTATAGATATGTGAAGAGAAAAAGATTAGTTAAAACAAATGTAGGTCCCTTGCAGTCAGAAACAGGTGAATTGATCATGGGGAACAAGGACATGGCAGACCAATTGAATAACTACTTTGGTTCTGTCTTCACTAAGGAAGACATAATCTTCCGGAAATAGCAGGGGACCGGGGGGTCAAATGAGATGGAGGAACTGAGTGAAATCCAGGTTAGCCGGGAAGTGGTGTTAGGTAAATTGAATGGGTTAAAGGCCGATAAATCCCCAGGGCCAGATAGGCTGCATCCCAGAGTACTTAAGGAAGTAGCCCCAGAAATAGTGGATGCATTAGTGATAATTTTTCAAAACTCTTTAGATTCTGGAGTAGTTCCTGAGGATTGGAGGGTAGCTAATGTAACCCCACTTTTTAAAAAGGGAGGGAGAGAGAAAACGGGGAATTACAGACCAGTTAGTCTAACGTCGGTAGTGGGGAAACTGCTAGAATCAGTTATTAAAGATGGGATAGCAGCACATTTGGAAAGTGGTGAAATCATTGGACAAAGTCAGCATGGATTTATGAAAGGTAAATCATGTCTGACAAATCTTATAGAATTTTTCGAGGATGTAACTAATAGAGTGGATAAGGGAGAACCAGTGGATGTGTTATATCTGGACTTTCAGAAAGCTTTCGACAAGGTCCCACATAAGAGATTAGTATACAAACTTAAAGCACACGGTATTGGGGGTTCAGTATTGATGTGGATAGAGAACTGGCTGGCAGACAGGAAGCAAAGAGTAGGAGTAAACGGGTCCTTTTCACAATGGCAGGCAGTGACTAGTGGGGTACCGCAAGGCTCAGTGCTGGGACCCCAGCTATTTACGATATATATTAATGATTTGGACGAGGGAATTGAATGCAACATCTCCAAGTTTGCAGATGACACGAAGTTGGGGGGCAGTGTTAGCTGTGAGGAGGATGCTCGGAGGCTGCAAGGTGACTTGGATAGGCTGGGTGAGTGGGCAAATGCATGGCAGATGCAGTATAATGTGAGGTTATCCACTTTGGTGGCAAAAACAGGAAAGTAGACTATTATCTGAATGGTGGCCGATTAGGAAAAGGGGAGATGCAACGAGACCTGGGTGTCATGGTACACCAGTCATTAAAAGTAGGCATGCAGGTGCAGCAGGCAGTGAAGAATGCAAATGGTATGTTAGCTTTCATAGCAAAAGGATTTGAGTATAGGAGCAGGGAGGTTCTACTGCAGTTGTACAGGTTCTTGGTGAGACCACACCTGGAGTATTGCGTAGTTTTGGTCTCCTAATCTGAGGAAAGACATTCTTGCCATAGAGGGAGTGCAGAGAAGGTTCACCAGACTGATTCCTGGGATGGCAGGACTTTCATATGAAGAAAGACTGGATAGACTCGGTTTGTACTCGCTAGAATTTAGAAGATTGAGGGGGGATCTTATAGAAACGTACTAAATTCTTAAGGGGTTGGACAGGCTAGATGCAGGAAGATTGTTCCCGATGTTGGGGAAGTCCAGAACAAGGGGTCACAGTTTAAGGATAAGGGGGAAATCTTTTAGGACCGAGATGAGGAAAACATTTTTCACACAGAGAGTGGTGAATCTGTGGAACTCTCTGCCATAGAAGGTAGTTGAGGCCAGTTCATTGGCTATATTTAAGAGGGAGTTAGATGTGGCCCTTGTGGCTAAAGGGATCAGGGGGTATGGAGAGAAAGCAGGTACAGGATACTGAGTTGGATGATCAGCCATGATCATATCGAATGGCGGTACAGGCTCGAAGGGCCGAATGGCCTACTCCTGCACCTATTTTCTGTTTATTACATTACTAAATAAGACACCCACTCGCGTATCCCCACATACACTCGTATCCCACACACACCTACGTACTCACAAACCCCGGGCAGGATGTTCACTCGCGTATCTCCGCGCCCACTCACGTATACCCACACTCTCAAACCCTGAGTACAGCAGGTGCAGGATGTTCACTCGTGTCCCGCACACACGCGCGTATCCCGCGCACACATCAGGATGTTCCCGTTGTCGATCACTGGTCCAGGGCTGGAGCGGCGATGTCAATGGAGTTTAATTGTTACAGGCTCTGACTCTCCAGAGCGTGGAATAATTTATTTTCAATCTGATAATCAGATCCCAGGAAGATTAGAAAACAATTTAGTCCACAATTGTCCATCCTGTTCATTCTTTACCATCTGATTAAAACCCAATCAGCGGGTAACCTCTCAGAGATCAGCATTGGGAATATTACAGTTCAATGGAGACCTCGTGGAGCACGGCCAAGGTTACTGATGACACAAAGATCTAAAGGCATAAGCATTGACGCTATTTATTCATTAAACTGCGTGAATTATATTTATTTAGTTCCAGGAGGTTGTTGTGCACACATCCGGTTGGTACATTTCAACAATGGTCAGCAGGTAGACAGGGAGTCCAAAAGGCTTTTGGCACATTGGCCTTCATCAGCCACAGTATTGACCTTATCCCTAACCAGTCTGAAGAAGGGGTCTTGACACGAAACGTCACCCATTCCTTCTCTCCAGAGATGCTGCCTGAGTTACTCCAGCTTTTTGTGTCTATGGAGTATAGAAGTTGGGAAGTCATGTTGCAGTTGTATAAGACTTTGGTGGTCACACTTTTGAGTATTATGTTCAGTTCTGGGCACCTAGTCTGAGCTATAGGGAGAGGTTGAGCAGGCTGATCTTAAGGGGTAGGGGAACTGGCAACCAATTCACTTGAGTAGATGGGGCATGTTGGTCGGCAAGTTGGGCTGAAGGACCTGTTTACACTGTATGACTAGTGTAGATGGGGCAAGTTGGGCTAAGGGACCTGTTTGCACGCTGTACAACTACAATTTTTATGTAGTTTGTGATGTCCTCGTTCTAATCCATGCTGAATTATGAATTCCCAGGGAGCTGAGGACACTTGGAACACGGACATTGGCGGAAGCTGGGACACTGAGGAAAACTGGGAGTCTGTGGAATTGGACCAAGGTCAGTCCACTGGTTATCTGCATAAACTCTTTGATGCCGAAGGGGCTGGACTGAGGTTAAGGAATTGGTTAGGAAGGAACTGCAGATGCTGATTTAAACAGAAGATACTACACAAAAAACATTTTGGGTTGCGACCCCTTCAGACTGAGAATTTTGTGTCTATCATCGGTTTAAGTATTTGTAGACTGTGGGACAGAGTGGCTGTACAATTGATGGAGCTTAATGCAGACAAGCGTGAGGTGATGCATATTTTGGGTGGGGGTCAAAATCTGGTCGATATAGCGGGGATCTTGGGAGCATTTATGTGCAGAGAAACCTTCCATGGCATTGGGATGGTGGCCAAAAAAAATGGAAGATTGCAGTTATTGGGAGATAGGCTGTTTATAAAATCAGAATGCTTAGGTAAGTGTTGGTATATTTCTGGACTGATATGGCAGGTACAAATTACATGTAAAAGGTGTTTTGTTGGGAAAGATATGGATGTAATGGGGGGAGAGGCAAGAGTCAAAATGGATTAAGCTGTCTGAAAGGAATGTTTTCAGTGCTGTTCATTTATAAGCCAGGGATATCACATGGCTCCAAATGATCCTAGGTCCATTCCAATAAAATCACAATGGAAGTTAATCTAGAAATGACGGAGTAGACTTGAGTAAGTATATTGACCAAGTATTCACATACAAGGAATTTAATTTGCCTTTAACATTAATGATAAAACACCATTGATCAAGCGTGTGAACCAACAAAATACCAGATCAAAGGGAGGCTACAGATTTTTGGCTGTTGAGTAGAGCAACTACTCATGGATAAAAACTGTTTTTATGTCTGGCTGTGGCAGCTTTGACAGTCCGGAGTCGCCTTCCAGATGGGCCTTGGTAAATGTTATTGTTGGCTGTTTGTTGTTTTGAGGGTAACTAACATTTGCCCTTTCCAAAGCAGGAGTAAGTAAATCTGATCTTGCCAGGAAAAAGCGAGAGGAGAGGAAGAAGGAAATTGAAGCAAAACGAGCCGAGAGGAAGGCTGCCAAAGGACCACTGAAACTTGGTGTCCGAAAATGTGACTGAGTGAATTGTGCAGTGCACAAGTGAACTGGTGAATCCCAGATGGACTGACTGACCTAGTCTTAACTTGATCCTTTCTGCACTGTCTTCGAGGATGTATCGTGTGTTCTGTAGTCTGTAAGGACAGAGGGTGGTGGGCAAGTTGTTTTCCAGGACACTGCAACATTGATGCTTGGGAAGAACCAGTGGAAATGGATTCTGAATTGTATTTGTTTGACTATTCAAGAGTGGAATCTTTAAAATGAGATCATGCCTTGACTTGTAATTTTATGTTTATGCAGTAAAAAGACAGAGCTACAATAGTCTTGCATCAATCTATCTATTGCCATTAAAGCACATGCCTGAAAATGTACAAACCCTAACTGCCACCTCTCACTCGAGCAGACTGGGTTTAACTGCCACCTCTCACTCGAGCAGACGGTGTGAGGTGCCAAGCAATGCTGAGAAATCTCAGAAACATGGCAAACACAGATTGTTCAGCCAACTTCTTTATTGAAATACCATACAAACTTTCAATGACAATTAGGAAGCATAGCCTGAAAGTACGAGGCAGCAGCAGGTAGCAATGGTTCCACTATCGTCCACGTAGATACATTTGGTGCCTTCAGGAACGGTGCAGTCTCCATCTTTGTTGGCCTTGCACTAAACTATCATTTACATTTTCTTTATGTTGTATGGTTTTTGCCTGGCTGGCACGAACTCTACACATAAATCTTAAATCTTAGCCCTGTGATTGCCAACCATGCCAAATGAAACTAATCCCATCTGCCAGCACATGGCCTTGTCACTAAAATGGTCACTTCACCCTCAACCTCTGCCTCCAGTATTTGATGATTCCATCCCAGGGAAACTCATTGGGTTCTCATCTCAGCTTTTGCCACTCTGGAGAAGGCAATCCAAACTCTTTCTACCCATATCCTGATAAACCCTGCACTGTCCCACATTTATTATACTCATGATATTCTACATCAATGCTGCACAAGTAAAGCAAATGCTGTAGGGACTTGAACCCCAATCCTGGAAACCAGGAGTGCCAACCACCAGCATCTTTTGCTTTTTTTGTGAACTATCATATAGGCAAAAGCAAAACCTGAGAAAGCAACATTTGTTCTCCCAGTAAAAGAAAACCTGACTGCTGCCTAAACGCCAAACTCTGTAGAGGTCGAAGTCAGAAGTGGTAGAATTCCTGCCGTCTTTAAGGGTATTGCCAAAACAATCTTGGGAGCGTCTCAAACCAATGTTCCATTCTCAAACTCCGAACTTGCAAGACAATGCCATTCACTACATTGAAATGTAATAAAAACAGAAACGACCACACCGGCACAACACAAACAGGTAGACAAATCCTCAATCCCAGCAATGTTACAATTATCAGATAACTACGTATTGCTCATAGTTACGTCTTAATGTGGATGACAGCTTACAAAGGACTTGTTCATCTGCAGTTAGGAGCTATGTGGCTGGAACCATCAGGATTCGGGCATCTGTAAAAACTAAGCACAAGCCATTTCCCCCACCCTAGAAACAAACCCTATTGAAATTTCAGGAAATAGAAATGGTCAGCACCTGTTTTAAGACTGTCCACAGTATTCTACATCAAGGTCTGGAGACCTGAAAAATCTAAGCACAAGACTGTTCCCACCCTAAACCCCTTGGAAATGGGATGAAGAATAAAAATCAGCACCTGTTTATTCCAGTGTACGACTATATTCCATCTAACAGCACGAGCTGGAGACCTGAAAGAACTAAGAAGGAGAATGTTCCCCACCCCAAACCCCGTTTGAAACGGTTTGAACGACGGAATGGATGGAGCACGTCCAGGGTACACTTACATTCCAGTCTAAGCTGTAAGGTCTGAGGATCTGAAAGAACTAAGAACAAGAATGTTCCCCCCTCAAAAGCCCTTTGAAATAGAATGCAATAAAATGGTATAAATAATGAAATGCAGCACCTGCTTGGTCCAGTGTACGACTATATTCCATCTAAGCAGCACAACCTGGAGACCTGAAAGAACTAAGAAGGAGAATGTTCCCATCCCCAAACCCCGTATGAAATGGTTTTTACCGAAACAGGTTAGTTTAGCAAGTCCATCGCGTGACTCTGGTCCATCTATCTAAACAGTACGAAGTGGAGACCTGAAAGAGCCAAGAAGAACAAGTGTTGCCACCCTAAAGATTCAGCACCTTCTGGAAGGCTGTTGGACACGCAGCATATCCTGCAATGCAAACCTGGTCGCTAGCAACTTCAAGAGTCCAACTGTACTTTGCATATCTGGGGGGAAAAAGAAGAAGTGCTGTTTCACCCTAACCCCCTCCCAGCAAACATTAGGACATGTTTCAGTAGATATGTTTACACCCAACCCTGGCAATACAACATGGAGCGTTCACGTGTTTACAATTTAGTGGAAATCTAAAATTGTTGAGCATGCAACAATCTAAAACTGTCTTTGGTATGAAATAAATGACACGCAAGCCGTGAACAAATACAACCAGTTAAGTTTGCTTACCAGATGTACATTGTGGCATTCACTGCTATGGTAGCTCACTCAAGCTGCTGAAGCAGGCAGATCACTACTTGGTAGCTCATTCAATCCTTCTATCTTTGTAAGCTTACTTGTGCCTTCTGAAGCTTATTACTTCGCTAGCTTACTTGTTTGTGCCTTCTGAAATTTACTTTCAGTATTTTTATTCGTCACTACATCTACGAGACAGTTGCATCTTGGATAAACGTGTTTGGAAGCAAGACCTATTGTATTTAGTGGGTTGCTGGACCAGATGTTTGTTTCAATTTCAAGCAATTTGTTTTTTTTCTTTGTATCTGCAAAATAAAATCTAAACAAATCACCCTCGCCCCCACCCCACTTTCTGACAAATTCATATTTGTAACCAAGTACATTTTCAGAAATCTCAGTGTGCCACTTATCTGTCTGTGAGAAGTGCTTCTGAAGCCAACATGGTAGGATCTAGGGCTTGAAACAAGGCTACAAATCTTGCAAACAGTTTGAACGATCCAAAGTATTCTGTCATACGAACAGCTCCAGCCGCAAATTCATTCATCCAGACTTTTGTGAGATTGCCGGTTTAATATCTGAAAAAATCTGAAGAAAGAGAGTCTGATCCCTCCCGCCCGACGCATGGAAGCTCTTGCATTCTCTTCAATGCAAACCTACTTGTCTCTAACAACTTCAAATCAATTGGTGATCAAGTACGTATTACCTAGAATGCATGCGAGTAATTTGCAATGTCAACATCCCCTTGTGGATATTACAGGATTATTAGTCTCCCGTTTATGACTTCATGCAGCTATTAAGCAGCTAACTAGGAAGATTCCAAACAGGGAAAACTGACACTTTCAATCAAACTTACAAATAAGATTTGTGATTAAATATTCTATTGAGTAATAGATTGAGTTAAATTCTATTGAGTAATAGATTGATAGAGTGCAGCTAATCATGCACAGAAGCCCAATTTCATGCCGCTAATTGTTTCCACAGATCAAAATTACAAGTCAAATTGAAGTGATTGACATTCGAGCGTGTTTACACTACTGCCAGGTTTAAGACTGATCATCTCAATGGCATTTCATCCAAGAGAACCAAGGGAGAACTAAGTAACAGAAAATCCATTCTACGAATTATACAGCATTACCTTAGGAACAGAAAAGAATTGACTTTCACTGTTCTGAATGACTGATTTTAAGAGTTTCGGCAGGTTTACTTGTTGAGATTGTAGACGGCTTTAAAAGAATCTTGAAGTTTCCACACCAGAAAAAAGCTTTTGTACGAGCATACCTGGAAAATAAAATCTGGAACAACTTTTCCCTTTCATCCACTGCCCACTCGAGGCAGGGTGTTTATTTGTTCAATATACATTCTACAAATATCTGAATTGCTATGGACTCCAGAGGACTGGAATTCAAACTTGTAAATGACATACAAGATGAAATGCCAGGGCTCTGGATTGTTTTTGCCCAGTTGAATGTCCAGTACATCACTAATTCAGGCAGTAATCAGTTACTGCTAAAAGCGCACGGCAGTCTCTTACATCACTATATACGCGCAACATACCAGGAAACATTTACCGTCTCCAGCACTGCGAACCAGCTCTCTTCGTACCAATACACTGAAAGGATTAGTTCCTGGGCTGTATCACAACTGCCTGGTTTAAACTTAGAGATCACCATTCCTCAGTATCGTGGAAGCCACTGCAGATGCGTCTCCCTGGATGCCTGCAAAAGTCTCAATAGCAACGTGTTCCATTCCAACAATCTGCAAAACTCCTCAAACATGTCTTCCTGCATGTTAAATATTAAGCCTAGTTTGTCCCATGTTCTCAGCTTAAATATGAAGCAATCCAAAGTTTTTGACCATCCCCAGTTCTTCCATCCATATCCTGCACATCAAGTGAGTACTTTTTCAACTTAGAAGGACTTTGATCTTGCTCTCGTCCTATACAAGTTACTATGCCTTACAAAATTAAGGTTTATTCAATAAGCCAACTTGTTAATCTAACAAAGCAATAGTTACCTTTAGCTACACACAATCAAATCTGAAGAGTAAAAATTGAAAGTCTCAGCTTGTTATGAGTTACGACAGAAAATTGACATCTACCATGAAGGTTCCAATATTCACTCCCAATCAGCTTTATTGGTCTTTCAACATTACTTTCATCTCCGTGATCCGAAGGGTTAGATTCTTGCGATCATGGTGCGTTACTGATCATCAAGGAGTTTATAGAATCTGTAAGAAAATTCTAAGACAGCTTGTTGTACCCCACCCAAACAACAGATTTTTATTGCTGCCAATAGATGCATATTTACATTAATGGGGACATTAGGGGGGGATATTACAATGGGCAAATTTCAAAATGTTATGCTTCGATTATGGTAGACATTTAGAGAAATATTGCACACATAGCTGTGTTCTTTGTGTCACGACAGTATTGAATGAATGATGTTACCTAAATACTCCTGTTAAGTGGCCAAATTATGATGCACAGAATTCTGGAGACTGTTTGCATAAAATCTTCTGATCAACAAATTCAGTATTGTTGGGTTCCTGGTAATGAAGCCATTATTGTTTTAGGTCTGAAAAATAAGAACTAGAAATCATGTTGCCTCCCTCCCCCACCAGCATAAGTTCCACATAGCTCTAGGCTGCAGGCATAAAGCCCACACCATAGCTCTTAATGGCAGGCATAAAGCCCAGGCGTGCTTGAATGTTGCTGCATCTGCAGGCATCGTCACAATGCTCTTTTTTCATCTTTATGTGCTCATTAAATATATTACCCCTAGTCACATGCATTAGCACTATGTGGAACATCCCATCCAATGGCATAAAGCCACATATGGCAATCTGAACTAGCAACAATACCCGTGAACAACAAGACAGGTCAGTGCAATATGGGCTTAAAGCCCAAATGTCCTAATACGGTCCTATTGTTGGTCCTTCCCATTACAGGAGTAAATGTTTTCCTAGAGCAGGCTTAAAGCCTCTTCACTGCCTGTCATCAGTTTCTACTGGTTTGGGTATATTCTAAATTGACTAACGAGAAAAATCAAGTCCAAAATTACCACTTAGCTGCTTAGTGAACCTTAATTGCTCAGCTTGCATCATGGTGTCCCAAACAGAAAGTTGTGTGGTCACACACTGAACCTCAACCTAATGAGGCAAGAGAACAAAGGAAGAAAAACAAAGCAAGACTTTGGCCTGGAATCAGAATTCCCTAGAAAGTGCGGCACAGCCATGGCACCTCGCTGCGAGTGTCCAGACAGTAAGACAGCTGACAGAATGAGAATGCTGAAAGATAAAACCAGAGATGGTTGCCCACCCAAAGGACCCAGGTAAGGAGACGCTGGGGACCGGAACGTCACTGGGCTGCAGGCATACAAACCAGACTTGCTTCTCATCTTCTCTCCTGCTACCTGCCTGGCTCCAGGAGGCGGCCTCCCTCCTCACACTCGCTCCATCCTCTCTGCCTCACTTCACCGCTGCAACCTCTTCACCTCTGGACTAGCTCAGCCGCTCGGCTGTCAGCATCATCTTGTCCTCCCACCACCGGTCTCTCTCCAGCGACCCTGCCTGCGCTGCGGGCTCCGCCCTCGGCCACCGTCCGTCACCAGTCCTCACCGCCACCGGTGCAACAACTCGAGTCTCGCTCCTTCTCCTCCTGCTTTGGCCTCTCGCACCTTCTGACAACTGCACCAACGTTATGGCTCGACGGCCCGCCCGGCAACTGCGGCGCCGTCCTCATCCCCTTCTCCACGGGTCAACGAACGTGGTCTCTCCCCCCCCCCGGGACTGCCGCTCCCACCCCCGGCCCGGTTACCAGCCGGGGAGGGCTCATTATAACCCACCCTTCTCCCCGAGAGATCGCCGTCCCCGCCCCGCCCGGTTAACAGCCGCGCCAATGCAAACAAAATGGCGCCCGGGTTTAAAATGGCGGACCTCTCCCCCCCGTTTGTCGTCGTCCCCCAAACCGGTCCGTCTCTCTCGCCAATGTAAACAAAATGGCGTCCAGGCTTAAAATGGCGGACCCTCTCCGACAAAACGACGGCGGGCAAACGCCCTTCTCCCCCTCCCCTCGGCCCGGTTAACAGCCGGGGGGAGCCCGTCCCGTCTCCCCGAATCTGCCCTCTTCTCTCGCCCGTCGGCCCGGATAGCAGCCGCGGGGCCCGTCTCTCGTCTCCCTTCACCCCGCAAATGTAAACAAAATGGCGTCACGGTCCGCTCCGACTTAAAATGGCGGCCGTCCCCATCCTCCTCACAAAACGACGGCGGACAAACGTCCCCTCCCTCCCGAAATGCGGCAGTCCCCCCTTCTCTCACTCCCCCCCATCGGCCCGGTTAACAGCCGACGGGCGTCTGATTTCCGCCCTCCTTCCCCTCACCGCGTATCGGCGACGCCAGGTTACCCAAAATGGCGGCCGCTCCCCTCACAGACATAAAATGGCGGCCGTCACCTCCAGATACTTTCTTCTTCTTCTTCCCCGCCCTAAAGTGACAGCGGGCGACAAACTTTCTGCCCGGTTATTCTTCCCCCACCCGAGAACAGCGCTTCAACGGCCCCCCTCCCTCCGACTGACGCGGCCTATTCCCGTCCTCCAAGAAGCTGCCGCTCCCCTCCCTCACACAGCCCCGATCTTGCGGCTTCCCTCCCCTCCCCACTCCGTCGCCCCGAGATCTTCGCCCTATAGGCCGCCCCAGCTAGAGCTAGACCCAGACCCAGACCCAGACACAGACCCGGACCCGGACCCAGACCGCGCTCCGCCTCCCTCCCGCTCCGCCGCCGTCTGCGCAACAAAGCCGCCGCTCACCCCCTTTTATACCCTCCTCGACCTCACACCGCCATATCCCTCCGCGCGAAGTAGTACCCCCTGAAAACGCTGTTTTCCGCCGGAGAAACCCCTCGCCATCCCCGCGCTCAGGCTTCGATCTGCACCGGCGCGGTGTCCGGCCTTCGGAACCGTCGTCGAATTGCGGTGTTTTCGCGGCAGAAGTGGTTTGTTGTGGTCGAGGTCCCCGGCGGAGGGGCACGGCCGCGGCGGTGAGAGAGGGAGTGAAGCGGCGTCACGGTTACCGGTTCAAATGTCGCAGTGGCGCAACGCGCATGCGCCGGGCCGTGTGTTACGTATGCCGGGGGGGAGGGGCGCGGGTCTGATTGACAGGAGCAGAGGCCCGGGACTGCAGAGATTCTGCAGAGTAAATATGTCACCTCCTGTACTTTTCCACAGCATGCAACACACGCACTAACCGTGCACTCAAAACAAAAAAGTCAGCTATGCAATCAATTGCACGTACACGCAGAGAGGAGAGGGGGAGGGGAGGACTTGATAAAGAAAGTTGCAAGAGTAAGTTTATTAAAAAAGTTGGAAAGATTCCAACTTCAGGCTGCAGTTTTCGTTTACAGAGTTCACAATCTCAGTCGCATGGAAAAGGAGCTGATGCAATGTAATCAGGAGCAGATGAGGTCATGCATAAGTGGGGAGAAGTAGGTAAATAACAGAATGTACAGTGAATATTCACAGTCATGGAGTGATACTGTGTGAAAAGAGGCCCTTCGGCCCAAGTTGCCCATTTCTGACAACATTGAGTATAGAAGTTGGGATGTAATGTTAAAATTGTACAAGGCATTGGTGAGGCCAATTCTGGAGTATGGTGTACAATTTTGGTCGCCTAATTATAGGAAGGATGTCAACAAAATAGAGAGAGTACAGAGGAGATTTACTAGAATGTTGCCTGGGTTTCAGCAACTAAGTTACAGAGAAAGGTTGAACAAGTTAGGTCTTTATTCTTTGGAATGCAGAAGGTTAAGGGGGGACTTGATAGAGGTCTTTAAAATGATGAGAGGGATAGACAGAGTTGACGTGGATAAGCTTTTCCCATTGAGAGTAGGGAAGATTCAAACAAGGGGACATGACTTGAGAATTAAGGGACAGAAGTTTAGGGGTAACAATAGGGGGAACTTCTTTACTCAGAGAGTGGTAGCTGTGTGGAATGCGTGTATTCAGTCGGCTACTTGCACTGAATACATGGCTTTCCAGAGTCTGCAATGAAAGAGGAAGGAGCTTTATTGACAACTTTAACTTGTTGTGGGGGCGCAAATATCTTTTCAGAGCAGATGGTGTACACCCAAACAGGTTTGGCTCAAGACTGGTAAGGGACAATCTTCTCTTCTCGCTCTCCCACAAATCTACCCTGCCGCCTGACACACAGGCCGCAGTCATACCACAGGTAGAGAAGCGAGGCAACAGCCCCCCCCCCACACATCTACCCTGCCACTGTCTGACACACAGGCCGCAGTCAGACCACAGACGTTGAGGAGAGACAACAGCCCCCCCCACCCACCCATCCCCATCAACGCGCCCTTACCCTCCCTACCATCCCCCACTGCTGATGCTGGCTTGGAGAGGAATGGCCACCACCCTCCTCTGCACTCGCCCATCGACGATGACTTCCACCCTCATCTCTCCCATAGCCATAACAACACCAGCTCCACTGTTTCCTCCCATTATGATTTTCCATATGAATTGAAGAAACAGGAAAAAGGTGGCATGAAACTTGCATCTCTGTCTATGATGCTCAGCCCACGCCCCATATCAGTACCATTGCCATGTCACGGCCGCAGGGAGATAACAACCAAGCGGAGGGCGCCACAGCCCCCCTCCTGTATTGATAGCAGTCCTGAATATTACTGATACAAGAAAGGGTTCAGCCGTAGACACATTACGAAGGAAGTTCCGCATAATCAGCTGAACCCAAGGTCGCCTACGTCAAACTATGGCACCTTCTGCATTCCTGTTGTGACTACTCAGAGAGTAAACAAAGGGAAACTTAGACACACTGCTAACCTAACAAACCTAATACCTATTACCTCCAAACCTAAACCAACCATAAAGCCTATCAATAATACCATCAGGATGGGTCTGCTTAATGTTAGGTCTCTTAATAACAAATCATTTTTAGTCAACGATTTTATTACCACCTCTAAACTGGATTTTATGTTTTTAACTGAAACATGGCTAGAACAAAATAACAGTGCAACCATTCTGATCGAGACAGCTCCTCCAAACTATAACTTTTTTGATGTATGTAGATCTGGAAAAAGAGGTGGAGGGGTTGCTGCTATATTTAAAAATGTATTTCAGGGGAAACAGGTGTCACTTGGTGATTTTCCATCATTCGAATACCTTTGTGTTGTATTGAAATGTTCCCCCAGAGTTCTCCTATTAATTATTTACAGGCCTAAATATTATGCTAATTTTTTCGATGACTTTACAGAATTATTGTCTAGCATCTCCACTGACTTTGACTGTCTAGTTATAACTGGTGATTTTAATTTTCATACTGATGATTTGAATGACAAGGGTGCAAAAGAATTTTAAACTATTTTAGACACATTTGACCTGTCTCAACATGTGAAAGAGGCTACTCATTGTAATGGGCACACCCTTGACTTGATTATCACAAAGGGTCTCATTGTTTCTGATATTTTCGTGACTGATCCTTCATTGTCTGACCACTTCTGTGTTTTCTTTAATATATCTTTTATTTCCGACATACAGACAAAATCAAATACTGTCAAAAAACGGTATATAAATGAACATTCTAATGTACTCTTTAAAAATGCCATCTCCCTCTTACCACCTCTAAATCCATGTTCTGCTGATGATCTTGTAGATAACTTTAACTCCAAAATTGTGAAAGTTATAGATGTCATTGCACCTGTTACGGTTAAAACGATTTCTGGTAAGCAAAAGGCACCCTGGAGAAAAGCTGCTTTTGTAACAGCCCAGAAAAGAGAATGCCGGAAAGCTGAGCGCATCTGGCAGAAAACAAAACTTCATATTCACCATGACATCTATAAAGAGAGCCTCCGTGCCTACAATTTAGACTTAAAAAGTGCTAGAGAAACATTTTTCTCCAATATCATTAACAACAACACTAATAAGGCAAAAACCCTATTTGCAACTGTTGACAGACTGACCAACCCCCCAACACAATTACCACCTGAACTCCATTCCAAGCAGAAATGCAATGAGTTTGCATTATTCTATACAGATAAAATTGAAGGCATCAGACGTGCCATCAATATCATCGCTTCAAACAAAAATGTTGGATCACCACCCTGTTTAGGCAAAGGTAACGTGGCAATGATGACATGCTTTAATGTCATAGACTCTAAAACTCTTGTGGAAACGGTGACACAACTAAGGCCATCCACCTGCTGCCTTGATGCTTTACCTACCAACTTCTTTAAGAATGTTTTTGACTGCCTAGCAATAGACATACTGCAAATAGTTAACAGCTCTCTTCAATCAGGCAATTTCCCAAAAGCCTTGAAAACTGCAGTTATTAAACCTCTTTTAAAAAAGCGGAGCCTAGATGCCTCTATTATTAACAACTATAGACCAATTTCAAACCTATCTTTCATAAGCAAAATCATTGAGAAAGTTGTCCTCCAGCAACTTAATCAATTCCTGGCTTCAACTGGCTGCTACGACAACTTCCAGTCAGGATTTCGACCTCTTCATAGCACCGAGACCGCTCTTATTAAAGTTGTAAACGACATTCGTCTTAACACAGACTCTGGCAAAGTTTCAATATTAATGCTATTAGATCTCAGTGCTGCATTCGACACTGTTGATCACTCAATACTTTTGGACAGGTTGGAAAAATGGGTGGGGCTCTCAAGTACAGTCTTAAGTTGGTTCAGGTCATATTTACAAGATAGGAACTATTTTGTTTCCATTGGAGACTTTGTATCAGAACCAACAAACGTGACGTGTGGAGTACCGCAAGGTTCGATCTTAGGGCCCTCTTTATTCAACATCTACATGCTCCCACTAGGGCAAATCATGCGATATAATAATATTGACCACCACTGCTATGCCGATGACACTCAAATCTATGTAGCGCTATCACCAAATGATTATCGCCCTATAGATCTGCTGTGCCAGTGCATTGAGCAAGTCAAAGACTGGATGTGCCAAAATTTTCTCCAACTAAATAAGGACAAAACGGAGATAATTGTTTTTGGTGCTAAAAAAGAAAGGCTTAAAGTAACCCAACACCTTCACTCTCTGTCCCTGAAAACTTCAAACAAAGCCAGAAATCTTGGGGTCATTATGGATTCAGATTTAAATTTCGACAGTCACATCAAATCAGTAACAAAATCGGCCTACTATCACCTCAAAAACATAGCAAGATTAAGAGGACTCATGTCAGCTCAAGATTTAGAAAAACTTGTACATGCCTTTATTAATAGTAGGCTAGATTATTGCAACGGTCTCCTTGCAGGTCTTCCAAAAAAAACTGTCAGGCAGCTACAGCTTGTTCAGAACGCTGTTGCTAGAGTTCTAACAAAGACCAAAAAATTTGAGCATATTACACCAATTCTTAAATCCTTACATTGGCTCCCTGTATGTCAGAGAATTGATTTTAAAATCCTGCTGCTCACCTATAAATCACTACATGGTTTAGGGCCAAAGTATATCACTGACATGCTTCCACTATATAAGCCTTCTAGACTGCTAAGATCTTCTGAAACCAATCTGCTAGTGATTCCCAGAGTAAATACAAAACATGGGAAAGCAGGATTTAGTTACTATGCAACAAATAGCTGGAATAAACTTCCTGAAGATTTAAGACTTGCCTCAACTTTGACCACTTTTAAAACAAGACTGAAAACTTTTATGTTTACTTTAGCTTTCAGCTAAATCTTAACTACATTGCACTTTTAACTTTTGCACTTTTTATAATGCATTTTTAATTTTGTTTTTCTTTTCTTTTAGTTCTTCTATTTTATTTCATTTTATTATTTCATTTATTGTATGACATGTTTTTATGTGAAGCACTTTGAGTCTGCCTCGTGTATGAAATGTGCTATATAAATAAAGTTGCCTTGCCTTGCCTTGCCTTCCAGTGGAAGTGGTGGAGGCAGGTTTGATTTTATCATTTAAAAATAAATTGGATAGGTATATGGACGGGAAAGGAATGGAGGGTTATGGTCTGAGTGCAGGTAGATGGGACTAGGGGAGAATAAGTGTTCGGCACGGACTTGAAGGGCCGAGATGGCATGTTTCTGTGCTGTAATTGTTATATGGTTATATGTCCCAGCTAAACTAGCCTGCACTTGCCTGTAAAGCCATAACACCCCCACCACCATGTTTTACAGATGAGGTGGTATGCTTTGGATCTTGGGCAGTTCCTTATCTCCTCCATACTTTGCTCTTGCCGTCACTCTGATATAAATGAATCTTCGACTCATCTGTCCGCAAGACCTTTTTGCAGAACTGTGGTTGCTCTTTAACTGTAACCTGGCCATCCTATTTTTGCGGCTAACCAGTGGTTTGCATCTTGCAGTGTATCCTATGTTCATGAAGTCTTCTGTGGACAGTGGTCATTGACAAATCCACACCTGACTCCTGAAGAGTGGTTCAGATCTGTCGGAAAGGTGTTTGGGGATTTTTCTTTATTATAGAGAGAATTCTTCTGTCATCAGCTGTTGAGGTCTTCCTTGGCCTGCCAGTCCCTTTGTGATTAGTAAGCTCACCAGTGCTCTCTTTTTCTTAATGATGTTCCAAACAGTTGATTTTGGTAAGCCTGAGGTTTGGCTGATGTCCCCAGCAGTTTTATTCTTGTTACTCAGTCTCATAATGGCTTCTTTGACTTTCATTGGTACAACTTTGGCCCTCATGTTGATAAACAGCAATAAAAGTTTTCAAATGTGATGGAAAGACTGGAGGCAAGGTTAGGTGCTGAGAGCTCTCTTGTACCTGCATTAAGGAGGCAATTAAACACATGAGCAATTACAAACACCTGTGAAACCATGTGTCCCAAACATTATGGTGCCCTGAAATGGGGGGACCATGTATAAACACAGCTGTAATTTCTACATGGTGAAACCAAAATGTATAAAAATGACCTTTAATAAAATCTGACAATGTGCACTTTAACCACATGTGATTTTTTTCTATTCTTTTTTCTAATTTTCTGCAAATCTCAAATTGTGGAGTACAGAGGCAAATAAATAAATGACGGGTCTTTGTCCCAAACATTATGGAGGGCCCTGTTTAAACCAATAATACCAATATGAGAAACAGCAGCCCATTTGCTTACAGCGGGCTGAGCGGCACGGTGGCGCAGCGGGTAGAGCTGCTGCCTCACAGCGCGAGAGACCCGGGATCGATCTTGATTACGGGTGCTGTCTGTGTGACAACGTGCAGGTTTGTGGGTTAATTGGCTTGGTGTAAGTGTAAATGTCCCTAGTGTACGTGAGGTTCTGTCCTTGCCTTACCTGGTCGTGGTGCAGCGCTCCCTCACCGTCCAGTGACCCCTCGGAGCTGGAGTCGGTCAGTTTGCTGGGGGTCGGCGTGGAGGGTCCCCGGCGAGAGCGTCCGGCCGTCGGCTCCGGCCACTCTTTGGATCGGCAGCGGCAGCCACAGCTCAGAGCATCCCCACTGGCCACTGGTCCAGTCACTCTGGCCACTGGACCGATCACTCTGGCCACTGGACCGGTCACTCTGACCACTGGACTGGTCACTCTGGCCACCGGACCGGTCACTCTGGCCACTGGACCGGTCCCTCTGGTCACCGGACCGGTCCCTCTAGCCACTGGTCTGGTCACTCTAGCCACTGGTCCGGTCACACTGGCCACTGGACCGGTCACTCTGGCCACTGGTCCAGTCATTCTGACCACTGGACCGATCACTCTGGCCACTGGTCCGATCACTCTGGCCACTGGACCGGTCACTCTGGGCACTGGACTGGTCTCGCTGGCCGCTCCAGCCACTGGACCTTCTGCTCCGGCCACTGAGCGCCAGCCCAAGGAGTGCAGCATGGCCGGGCTCAGCACCTGTGTGGTGATCTCGTCCAGGAAGTGGGAGAAGTTGACCTTCTGCTCCAGTAGACGTTCCCTCCGCGCCGCTCCCTCCTCCTCCCTCCCCCTCCTCCTCCCCGCTGCCCCCTCCCTGCCCTGGTCCACCGCCTCCATGGACAACGCCTTCCTCAGCGGGTCAGCGCGGCGGCCCCGGCTGGTGGGGGCTCCCAGTACCGGGGGCCGAGGGTCTCCGTCTCCGTCCACCAGGCTCCGCAGGTCCGTCCATGATCGGGACGCTCTCCTGCCGCGACACTGCCACAGGGGGACGGACGAGAAGTCATCCTCATCCTGATCCCCCCCGGACTCCCCCTCCATGACACTTCCCTCCATCCCTCTCCCCTCCGTTCTCTCCTCCGCCCTCTTCCTACCCGCTCTCCTCCCCCCCTCCACTCCCCTCACCTCCAGGTTCATCCTCCCTACTCCCCTGGTCCCAGAACTTCCTCCCCTTCTCCCGCCCGGTCCATTTATACACCTCCTGGCCCAATGAGAGGCCTGACAAACCTTGCCCCCCCCCCCACCCCTCTCGTCAGTGGGCCAGAGACCGCTCCCCACCCCTCACTGTCCCCACTCTCCACAAAGCCCGCAGGCAAATGTACACCATTGTAGTGAAGTATTGGACCCAATGTCAATACTCATCACTCCACCATCAGCAGCCAGGCGTGCAGATAACCCCATTCAGGAAATAAATAAATGATGGGTCTTTGTCCCAAACACAACTGGCCATTTAGTTCAGAGATACAGCCCGGAAACAGGCCCTTCAGCCCACCAAGTCTGCGCAACGCTCCAAGTGCTCCGGTTTCCTCCCACACTCCAAAGACGTGCGGGTTTGTAGGTTAATTGGCTTGGTAAAATTGTAAATTGTCCCTCGTGTGTGTCGGGTAGTGTTTAGTGTGTGGGGATTGCTGCTCGGGGGTGGACCCGGTGGGCCGAATGGCCTGTTTCCGTGCAGTATCTCTGTTAATAGTGTGTTTGCGCGATGGGTAAATAAATGGAGGTTGAATTACAGACGGGGACTTGGCGACTTAAGGCAGTTCACAGCTGCCAGTACGTTCACCAGGCTGTTGATGTGACAGGGACCTCTGGGGCTTGATCCATTGATCACCCTGCCCCCATTAAATCAAAACTCCGCAGTGTCCACTGCTCAGCCAAGTGGGATACGGATCCATTAAGGTGCCCTTGCCTCTGTGCTGCTCAGGAACCGGCCCTTCATCCCTACAATCAAGGACCAGTCTCACCCCCGGTCACTCCCTCTTCTCCCTCTGGCAAGAGATACAGAAGTGTGAAAACGAACGCTCACCTCCAGATTCAGGGAGTTTCTTCCCGGCTGTTATCAGGCAACTGAACCATCCTCTCACCAACTAGAGAGCGGTCCTGAACTAACATCTACCTCCTTGGAGACCCTCAATAGACAATAGGTGCAGGAGTAGGCCATTCGAGCCAGCACCGCCATTCAATGTGATCATGGCTGATCATCCACAATCAGTACCCCATTCCTGCCTTCTCCCCATTCCTTGACTCCGCTATCTTTAAGAGCTTTCTCTCACCCTCGGACTATCTTTGATCGGACGTTACCTTGCACTAAACGTTATTCCCTTTATCCTGTATCTGTACATTGTGGACGGATCGATTGTAATCATGTATTGTCTTTCCGCTGACAGGTTAGCCACGCAACAAAAGCTTTTCACTGTACCTCGGTACAATAAACTCAACTAAACGGGGCCTTTCGGCCCACAATGTTTGTGCTGGACATGATGCCAAGTTAAACTGACCTCACCTGTCTGTTGATGATCCATATCCCTCGATTCCCCGCATGTCCATGTGCCGATCTACAAGCCTCTTAAACACCACTATTGTACCTGCCTCCACCACCACCTAGCTGTGAAGTTATCTCCAAATCTCCCTGCCCTCCAGATTCAGGCCAGCAGCATAATCAAGGACCAGTCTCACCCCCGGTCACTCCCTCTTCTCTCCTCGGGCAAGAGGTACAGAAGTGTGAAAAACCAAAGCACACCTCCAGATTCAGGGACAGTTTCTTCCCCGACTGTTATCAGACAACTGAACCATCCTCTCACCAACTACAGGGGGAGGTTGGAGACGGGGCAGTGGAGGTTCACCAGATCGCTGCTGGGATTAGAGAGTTTCAGCTACAGCGGGAGGTTGGAGACGGGGCAGTGGAGGTTCACCAGATCGCTGCTGGGATTAGAGTTTCAGCTACAGGGGGAGGTTGGAGACGGGGCAGTGGAGGTTCACCAGATCGCTGCTGGGATTAGAGAGTTTCAGCTACAGGGGAGGTTGGACAGACACGGATTGTTTTAAAGTGTACAACATGAAACCTCTCATGTTCAGCACGGACATTGTGGGCCGAAGCGCCTTGCTCGGCACTGTCCTATGTCTTTGGTGCAGGTTTCTAAAGCACAGGCAGAAACGAGTTTACAAATCACTGTTTATTAGTTGCTTCCTGTACAAAATACAAAGTGTAACGACTGTGGTATTAGCCGGCCTCCAACGGTAAAGGGAGTTCATGTGGCCTTACAGACGGCATCGCTGAGAGCAGTGACCTAAACAGAGTCAGACACAACATGCTGGAGTAACTCAGCGGGACAGGCAGCGTCTCTGGAGAGAAGGAATGGGTCGGGTCGAGACCCTTCTTCGGAGTTCCAGCATTTTGTGTCAGCCTGGAACAGGTGGAGGACGATGGCTGACTTAAGTGGAGCGTCACAACGGCTGGGAAGCCGGATGAAGGCTGCAGTCGACTTGGACTCCATGCCACTGGATCCTGACCCAGATCTGTCAAGGACCGTGTGTGTGGCTGTCTGTGCACCAGTCTCCCCACGTTAAACAAAGTCACGCACAGGCGTCCTCCATATAGGGAATAGCACCCTGGAGCCCCCATGGTCAGCCATGACCGAAGGGGGCCTAAGAAGAAGTCCGTTGAGTTACTCCAGCATTTTGTGCCCCTTTTCTCCAGAGATGCTGCCTGTCCCGCTGAGTTACTCCAGCATTTTGTGACTACCTTTGATTAAACCAGTATCTGCAGTTCTTTCCGATACCTAAACAGAGGCATTTACCCAGAGGTAGTAACAAAAGCTAACTCAATGCTAGCATTTATTGCAAGAGGCCTTGTAGACTTGCCCACACCGGTGGGACTAGTGTAGCTGGGACAGGTTGGCCGGTCTGGACATGTTGGGCTGAAGGGCCTGTTTCCACACTGTATCCCTCTATGACTATATACAAAACAGGGATCTATTGCTGAGACTAAAGGGTGCAGGTAAGACCGCATGTGGGAGATATTGTGAGCAGTTTTGGGCCCCGTATCTGACGGATGTGCTGGCTCTGGAGAGGGTCCAGAGGAGGTTTACAAGAATGATCCCAGGAATGAGTGGGTGAACATATGATGAGCGTTTGTCAGCGCTGGGCCTGTACTCGCTGGAGTTTAGTAGGATGAGAGGGACCTTCATTGAAACTCACTGAATAGTGAAAGGCCTGGATAGAGTGGATGTGGAGAGGATGTTTCCACTAGTGGGAGAGTCTAGGACCAGAGGACACAGCCTCAGAATTAAAGGACGTTCCTTTAGGAAGGAGATGAGGAGGAACTTCGTCAGCCAGGGGGCGGTGTGTCTTTGGAATTCTTTGCCACAGAAGGCTGTGGAGGCCACGTCAGAGGATATTCTTAAGGCAGAGATAGATAGATTCATGATTAGTGCGGGTGTCAGGGGCTATGGGGAGAAGGCAGGAGAATGGGGTTAGGAGGGAGAGATAGATCAGCCATGATTGAATGGCGGAGTAGACGTGATGGGCCGAAAGGCCTAACTGTGCTGCTATCACTATGGAGAAGCGCTCACCCTGCAGTGTAACAATCACAGACTGCCGTGAGCTCACTGTGTGTGTGAGGGCACACAGGCACATTTCACCACAGATCAATCTTCACACTTTGATTTATAAAAACATATCATGCAGCCTAATGATCTTTTTTCTTCCCCACTCAGAAGGAGCCCATGTTTGCAAACAATGATCTTGTCCTGATTTATTTACGTATATCACAAAGGGGAGTCCTCGAGATTACATCGTGTGCGGGAGTGAGACGGTGCGTGGCCTTTGGCAGTCCGTGTGTGATGGGGGGGGGGGGGGGGGGCTGGTGAAAACCGCAGGAAGTGGAGACAGAGTGAGGTGGTCTCAGCCACGGTTCTCGTCCACTGCCCGCGACGGTGATACCTCGGTGAACAGGCTGCCGTGGGCGTGCGTACGGTCAGACCGGTGGTGTGTGGGCGAGGGTTGCCAAAGGAACACACACACACACACAGACACACATCCAGACACACATACACACACACACAGATACACAGAGACACATACAGAAACAGATGCACACACACGCCCTCCTACAACTATTGGGTGAAGTGTTCTCCACCATCACCGCTGCCTGCCGTGAGTTACTGGGTCCGTCGGTCCGGCACTGACCAGGGGGTCGGTGGTCACTCCACCAGCAAGTCGAAGCGCTCGGCCTCTGCGAAGGTGGCGTTCATCTCCGCGGCCCACTGGTCCAGCGTCGACGTCTGGAACACAGGGAGGGAGGAGTCAGTGTCAGGCACGGGGCAGTGGGGGCTAGGGTACAGCACCGTGGACGCATTGCCCCCCAGTACCCGCACCCACACCCCCCAATCCAATCCAGGGGTACAGCACTGAGAGACGCTGTCCCCAGCACCTCGCCAACGGAGACCCCCCCCCCCCCACTCCACTGTGTAACACAAGGGGGGCCCGCCTAGTGGGTACAACAGAGTGGCCGCACTGTCCCCCACCCTCAGCACCAACTGCTGCAACACAGAGGGGGGGGGGGGCGGGGCACGGGGCAGTCAGCTTCATCCAAGGGGTACATCAGTCCCCTGTACTCACACCGTGCCAACGGGCTTATCGCACCCCCCCCCCCCCCACAGTCTATTCTGTAACACAGGGATGGGGGGCTCCATCAGGCAGTGGGGTTCACCTCGTTCCAAGGGGTACAGCAGAGTGGACAACGTGAGGAGATCCCCCCCACCCACATCGCCCCCACCCGTCACCCTTGTATCACATGGGGTGCGGGCAGTGGGGTCTGCCGGCTCCAGGGGTACAGCCACAGAGACACTGTCCCCAGTACCCGCACCTCCCCCCCTGCCTCCCCCAGCCCCCACCGTAACGTCTGTAACACGAGGGTGGGGGCTGTGTCACACACCCAGGCGGTGGGGACCTCCTCTGGACTCTCTCCAGAGCCAGCACATCCTTCCTCAGATAATGATGGCGAGAATATTCCAAATGCAGCCTGACCCGGGCCTGGTCGAGCCTCAGCAATACATCCAGGGTGCAAGGAGTAGGAGTAGAACTAGGCCATTAGAAGTCTACCCCGCCATTCAATCATGGCTGATCTATCTTTACCTCTCAACCCCATTCTCCTGCCTTCTCCCCGTGACCCCACTCACCTCGATGGGAGCCACCTTCCTCTTCTTGCGCTTCTCCTTGGCGTCAGGAACGCCGGGAACGCCGCCAGGCATCTGCTGGGAGGCCGGGGGCGGTGAACCGCGGCGACGTCTCCCTGGGGCTGCCGGCTTTCACCGGTGAGACGGGGGGCCGGGATCGGCATGCAGGAGTCTCTCGAAGCCGAAGAAGGATCGGCGGGCGGGGTGGCACGGGTCCGGCGTGGAGGTGTCCGAGCCGTCGCCGCGGTTGCCGATCTGCGTGCCAAAGGGGCTGAGCCGGCTGTAGGAGCGTCGCACCTTCTTGGCCGACAGCTGGTCTGGCAACTCCGGGGGCGGAGAGCGCAGTGGCTCCCGACCCCGGGGGGCTCGCGGTGAGGGGCAGCGAGGGGGCGACCCGTCCCTCAGCACCGCGCCCCGTCACCGCCGGAACCTCACACACGTTCTCCTTCACCGCCTCGACCAAAGCCTGTGAGGCAGAGACACCATCACTGTTACAGCGCAGCGCTGTTGTACAATGGACAGCACACGCACACGGACGCTCGCAGGCACACGCACACGCACGTGCACACAGGCACACGCTCGCGCACACACGCTTGCAGGCACACGCTCGCACCACACAATGCTGTACAGGTGCCCACACACACACACGCATGCGCACACACACACAGACACACACACAATGCTGTGGTATATATGTACCCACACACACAGTCCATTCTCGACCAAAAAATATGAAAAATTGTGGAATACATCTCTTCTAATTCTGAAAGCATTACAGGTATATTGTTTTTGTACTGTGTATATGAATCATATTTTATTCAAAGTTCATCAAATTACATTTTTATGTTATGCTGACAATGTTTCTTTAGGGTCAGAGGTCAAATATAACTGGTCGCGTGTGTGAAATTTTGTTCACTTTCCAAAAGAATGGCCCTTACGCATGCACGCGCATACACACTGCTGCTGTATAGGTGATAACACGCACACACAAACTAACACACATACACACAACCTGCTGTCGTACAGTTGACAGCACACACAGTGCTGATGTATGGGTGACAAACACAGACCTTCACTTCACGCCACCGCTGCCCACATCACCTTTTGCTCCCTGGATATTAAATCCAAGACTCAGGAATCTTTTCCCAGTGACGATCAGTAAATTGAAAGCCTATCATTCGTAACAGAGCAGAGTTATTCCACACCGAGTGCTGGAATAACTCAGCGGGTCTGGCAGGAATATCATCTATGCAGGTTCTGAGTTACTCCAGCACTCTGTGCAACGTCACCTATCCATGTTCTCCACAGATGCTGCCTGACCCCGCTGAGTTACTCCAGCACTGTGCGTCCGTCTTTCTTTCGCAGGCACCCACGTGGGTCTTGGACCAGGGAGGGGAGCGGTACTTACCCGAGGGCTTCTCCTGGGGGCTGCAGTCTTGCACGGAGTGAGCTGGAAGGGTGAGAGCTGGGTTAGTGTCACGTCTCTACTTAGCTATCATACGTTCACCAGGAAAACAGCAGCAGCCCTGGGGGGTGGAGGGGATCAGTTCATGTCAAGATTAGGCCATTCGGCCCATCAAGTCCACTCCGCCATTCAATCATGGCTGATCTATCTCTCCCTCCTAACCCCATTCTCCTGCCTTCTCCCCACAACCCCCGACACCCGCACTAATCACGAATCTATCTATCTCTGCCTTAACAATACCCACTGACTTGTGGCCGCCACAGCCGTCTGCGAGAAAGAATTTCACAGATTCACCACCCTCTAGCTAAAGAAATTCCTCCTCATCTCCTTTTGAAAGGTACATCCTTTAATTCTGAAATATTTTGGCTTGCCCTCTGGTCCTAGACTCTCCCACTAGTGGAGCATTCACTGCCCATCCCGTTGGGTATGAACATCGTGTTGTTGGGACAGTTTCCACACGGATGCTGCTTGTTCCCCTGCACACATTC
>JAXLNO010001790.1:22500-34521 GCA_038087875.1 Malacoraja senta | reverse complement strand
TAACAGAAAAAAAACGAACTCTCTCCTTGATCCAGCCCCAGTTTAGTTTAGTTTAAAGATACAGCACGGAGACAGGCCCTTCAGCCCACTGAGTCCGTACCGACCAGCGATCCCCGCACACTAACACTATCCTACACACACACACACACTAGGGGACCATTTACAATCTTCACTGGAGCCAATTAACCTGCAAACCCGCACGTGCGTCTTTGTGGTGTGGGAGGAAACCGGAGCGCCCGGAGAAAAACCCACGCAGGTCCCGGGGAGAGAGAACGTGCAAACTCCGCGCAGACAGCGCCCGTGGTCGGGATTGAACCCGGGTCTCGGGCGACTCTGCCGCTGAGCCGCCGTTTCCAGAGTCCTGTCCGGTCTCAACTTCAAATCTAGGGCTAGGCCCAGTTTTCTGTCGGGCCTGCTACCCTCCCGGGAGTGAGAGAGAGGAGGGAGAGAGGGGCAGGGAATGAGAGACAGAGAGAGAGAGAGAGAGAGAGGGAGGGAGGGGGAGGGAGAGAGAGCGCCAATTAAAGACACATGGTCAAAATTGTAAGAAGAGAACTTTCTTCAGGGTTGAAACCTGGCCCATTGCATCTCTCTCCCCGTCCCTGAGAGAGTGAGAGGGGGAGAGGGGGAGAGAGAGGGGAAGAAGAGGGGAGCGAGAGATTGAAGGAAGAGAGAGGGGAAGAGGGGGAGAGAGAGAGAGGGAAGAGAGGGAGAGAGGGCAGCAAGAGATGGGGGAAAGAGAGAGTAAGAGATGGAGCAGGAGAGCAGAAGCGAGAGGAAGAGAGGGTGATAGGGGAGAGGGCGGGAGGAGATGAAAGCTAGATATCGGAAGCATTGTGAGCCGTTTCGGGCCCCGTATCTGAGGAAGGACGTGCCGGCTCTGGAGAGGGTCCAGAGGAGGTTTACAAGAACAGATCCCAGGAACGGGTGGGTTAACGTACGATGACCTGGGCCTGGACTCGCTGGAGTTCAGAAGAATGAGGGGGAGGAGCTCAGAATCAGAATCAGAATCACACTTTATTCGCCAAGTATGTTTTGCAACATACGAGGAATTTCACTGGCCAGGTCAGTCGTACAATTAAAAGCAACAGAACACTCAAAAACACATTTTAACATGAACATCCACCACAGTGACTCCTACACATTCCTCACTGTGATGGAAGGCGAATAAATGTCAAGTCTCTTCCCTTGTTGTTCTTCCTCGGTCGGGGGCCTCGAGGGATGATCTTGACTCCCGTAGTTAACGGGATGATCTTGACTCCCGTAGCCTGTGGCGTTCAGCTGGCCGAGTCCGGAGCGGGTGGAGACAATCGCTGCTGCTGCCCGACCCCCGGAGATTCGGAGGCTACAGCCGCGGGTCTGGCGGACGGCAACACCGGAAGCCCGCGGGGCCCCTGGTGGGGAGACCGCTTTTCGGGGCTTCCGCAGCGGCGACTTCTCCTGCCCGAGTTGCGGGGTTGAAGAGCACCTGGAGCGGGGCTTTATCCCCCCGCGCGGCTTGGGAATGGCCGCGGGACTTTGCGGGCGAGCGCCGGGGCTCTAACACCAAGACCCGGTGCACGACCTTGCATTAACCGGCGTGGCTTTAATGGCCGCGGATAATCACCATCGCCCGCCAGGGGGCTTTGACTTTGACTCTGACATCGGGGGGGGGAGTGCAGTGGAGAGATACGTTATTTTTGCCTTCCATCGCAGCGCTGTGATGGATGTATGTGTAAATTGTGTGTGTCTCGGGTCTTCTTTGTTTTGTATTGTATGGCTGCAGAAACGACATTTCGTTTGGACCTCAAGGGGTCCAAATGACAAATTTGTCCCTCAAAAGACAAATAAATTGAATTGGAAATTGGAATTGGAATTGGGATGTCAGCTCCCCCGCGCCGGGCGATCGAACCTCGCGTCGGGGCCGGACGAACCTTCTGCGGCGTTGGAGCTTCCCGACTTGGAAAGTGGTGAAATCATTGGACAAAGTCAGCATGGATTTACGAAAGGTAAATCATGTCTGACGAATCTTATAGAATTTTTCGAGAATGTAACTAGTAGAGTGGATAGGGGAGAACCAGTGGATGTGGTGTATCTGGACTTTCAGAAGGCTTTCGACAAGGTACCACATAAGAGATTAGTATACAAACTTAAAGCACATGGTATTGGGGGTTCAGTATTGATGTGGATAGAGAACTGGCTGGCAACAGGAAGCAAAGAGTAGAAGTAAACGGGTCCTTTTCACAATGGCAGGCAGTGACTAGTGGGGTACCGCAAGGCTCAGTGCTGGGACCCCAGCTATTTACAATTAATATTAATGATCTGGACGAGGGAATTGAAGGCACATCTCCAAGTTTGCGGATGACACTAAGCTGGGGGGCAGTGTTAGCTGTGAGGAGGATGCTAGGAGACTGCAAAGTGACTTGGATAGGCTGGGTGAGTGGGCAAATGTTTGGCAGATGCAGTATAATGTGGATAAATGTGAGGTTATCCATTTTGGTGGCAAAAACAGGAAAGCAGACTATTTTCTAAATGGTGGCCGACTAGGAAAAGGGGAGATGCAGCGAGACCTGGGTGTCATGGTACACCAGTCATTGAAAGTAGGCATGCAGGTGCAGCAGGCAGTGAAGAAAGCGAATGGTATGTTAGCTTTCATAGCAAAAGGATTTGAGTATATGAGCAGGGAGGTTCTACTGCAGTTTGTACAGGGTCTTGGTGAGACCACACCTGGAGTATTGCGTACAGTTTTGGTCTCCAAATCTGAGGAAGGACATTATTGCCATAGAGGGAGTGCAGAGAAGGTTCACCAGACTGATTCCTGGGATGTCAGGACTGTCTTATGAAGAAAGACTGGATAGACTTGGTTTATACTCTCTAGAATTTAGGAGATTGAGAGGGGATCTTATAGAAACTTACAAAATTCTTAAGGGGTTGGACAGGCTAGATGCAGGAAGATTGTTCCCGATGTTGGGGAAGTCCAGGACAAGGGGTCACAGCTTAAGGATAAGGGGGGAAATCCTTTAAAACCGAGATGAGAAGAACTTTTTTCACACAGAGAGTGGTGAATCTCTGGAACTCTCTGCCACAGAGGGTAGTTGAGGCCAGTTCATTGGCTATATTTAAGAGGGAGTTAGATGTGGCCCTTGTGGCTAAAGGGATCAGGGGGTATGGAGAGAAGGCAGGTACGGGATACTGAGTTGGATGATCAGCCATGATCATATTGAATGGCGGTGCAGGCTCGAAGGGCCGAATGGCCTACTCCTGCACCTAATTTCTATGTTTCTATGTTTCTATGTTGGAGCTTCCCGACTCAGCCTCTCCCGAGACTGCGAGCCCTTGATGGTAAGTCTGCAGGCCGCGGTGGGAGCGATCCAGGCAAGGGATCCGCTCCGATGTTAAGTCCGCGCCCCGCGGTGGGGCTCACGACAGTCCACAGGCGGCTCCCAGCTCCAGCGATGGATGGAAGGCCGCAGAGCCCGGAGAATGTGATCCGAAAAATGATCACATCTCCGGGAAGGTAAGGACCTGAAAAAAAAGTTTCCCCCGATCCCCTCCCCCCCCAACATAAAACACGAAGAACATTAAAACAAACTTTTAACACACTAAAAAATAACAAAAAGAGTGAAAAGACAAACAGACTGCCGGCAGGGCGGCCATCGCCCCAGCGCCCCCTGGTGGTCTCAATGAAACTTTACCAAGCAGTGAAAGGCCTGAGTTGTGACAGTCTTTACGACGTCTCAAGGGTTTAGTCCTCGATGGTCACTAACGTGCTGACTATGGGCCAGAAGGTAATCTTACACATTCCACGAGCTCTCCTGATTTGAGGAAGGACATTCTTGCTATTGAGGGAGTGCAGCGTAGGTTTACAAGGTTAATTCACGGGATGGCGGGACTGTCATATGCTGAGAGAATGGAGCGGCTGGGCTTGTACACTCTGGAGTTTAGAAGGATGAGAGGGAATCTTATTGAAACATATAAGATTGTTAAGGGCTTGGACACGCTAGAGGCAGGAAACATGTTCCCGATGTTGGGGGGAGTCCAGAACCAGGGGCCACACACAGTTTAAGAATAAGGAGGAAGCCATTTAGAACGGAGACGAGGAAACACTTTTTCCCACAGAGAGTAGTGAGTCTGGAATTCTCTGCCTCAGAGGGCGGTGGAGGCAGGTTCTCTGGATACTTTCAAGAGAGAGCTAGATAGGGCTCTTAAAGATAGCGGAGTCAGGGGATATGGGGAGAAGGCAGGAACGGGGTACTGATTGGGGATGATCAGCCATGATCACATTGAATGGCGGTGCTGGCTCGAAGGGCCGAATGGCCTCCTCCTGCACCTATTGTCTATTGTCTCTCCACAAGACATTCCATGCCGTCGAAAGATAAGTATTCCAGAAACACTCTTGATTAATAATTTCTTTATTATAGTAGTACAAACAATAAAATCATTCATAAACACTTCTTGTATAAGTACATCGTCTTCCAGCGTATATACATTTCAATCATACTCGTGATCATCTCGTGATCATCTCGTGTTCATGGTCGAAAACCATATCTTCCCATAGACTTCGCCGAACTAAATAGGGCTCTGGTGAGACCACATCTGGAGTATTGTGTACAGTTTTGGTCTCCTAATTTGAGGAAGGACATCCTTGTGATTGAGGCAGTGCAGCGTAGGTTCACGAGATTGATCCCTGGGATGGCGGGACTGTCATATAAGGAAAGATTGAAAAGACTAGGCTTGTATTCACTGGAGTTTAGAAGGATGAGGGGGGGGGTGATCTTATAGAAACATATAAAATTATAAAAGGACTGGACAAGCTAGATGCAGGAAAAATGTTCCCAATGTTGGGCGAGTCCAGAACCAGGGGCCACACAGTCTTAGAATAAAGGGGAGGCCATTTAAGACTGAGGTGAGAAAAAACTTTTACACCCAGAGAATTGTGGAATTCCCTGCCATTCATTGTGATCATGGCTGATCGTCCCCAATCAATAACCCGTGCCTGCCTTCTCCCCATATCCCTTGATTCCACTAGCCCCTAGAGCTCTATCTAACTCTCTCTTAAATCCACCCAGTGTCTTGGCCTCCACTGCCCTCTGTGGCAGGGAATTCCACAAATTCACAACTCTCTGGGTGAAAAGGTTTATTCTCACCTCAGTCTTAAATGGCCTCCCCTTTATTCTAAGGAAATGGTGCAAGGAATCCCAAAGGGGTCGGAAAAAACAAAAGCAATCACAGAAAGGATGCCCCATCTTGTACATGGTCGCTCTTGAATGGAGAATCTGAACTTGAACACATCTATTTTAACGCACCAGTGCAGTCCCAGTGCTCTTCCCATTGGTAAATTGTCTTTGTCCAAATCCAACTCCCTGATCTCTTTTGCTCTGTCATCTGGTGGAATGGTTTCCAATACAAATCGACTGTTGTTGATCCACTTGGATAGCGTAAATCTTCCCTTATTGCCGAGGGAAGTCAGATGTTTTACCATTTGAATTGCTTCCTGCTCCGTAGACATGGATTTCAAACAATCATCCACATAGAAACTATTCTTCACTGTGGTTGTTATCACTTCTTCTGGAAAGTGAGCTTTATTGTCCTCTGCGGTCTTCCTTAATGCAAATTCCGCACAACTTGGTGATGACACTGCTCCAAAGAGATGTACCTTCATCCGGTATTGAACCAGATCTTGTTGCACATCCCCTTCAGGCCACCATAGGAATCGCAGGTAGTCAATGTGTTGTTCTGATACTTTGACTTAGAAACATAGAAACATAGAAAAATAGGTGCAGGAGGAGGCCATTCGGCCCTTCGAGCCAGCACCGCCATTCATTGTGATCATGGCTGATCGTCCCCAATCAATAACCCGTGCCTGCCTTCTCCCCATATCCCTTGATTTCCACTAGCCCCTAGAGCTCTATCTAACTCCCTCTTAAATCCATCCAGTGACTTGGCCTCCACTGCCCTCTGTGGCAGGGAATTCCACAAATTCACAACTCTTTGGGTGAAAACGTTTTTTCTCACATCAGTCTTAAATGGCCTCCCCTTTATCTAAGACTGTGGCCCCTGGTTCTGGACACGCCCAACATTGGGAACATTTTTCCTGCATCTAACTTGCCCAGTCCTTTTATAATTTTATATGTTTCTATAAGATCCCCCCACTTAATGAAACATCGCTTTAATATCAGCCACCAAAGCAATTTGTTCTTGTCTGAATTTAATAAGAACTCCAATGAGTGAGTTGGTAAGGTGTGGACCCTGCAGTGGTTGACAGATAAGTGAGGTTCCTTTGAAGACTGCAGCACAGTCAAAGACCATCCTCAAGGTCCCTTTCTTCGAGTGATACACCCCGTGGTGTGGAATGTTCCAAAGTTCTCCGTCACTCCGATTCAGCTGGTTTGTTGGTACCATTTCGGCATAATTATTTACAATCATACCCTTTGGGAAATTCCTCATGAAATTTCGTGTTCTTGCCAAACTTGCGTATCAGATTCTGGGTGCGTTGCTCTGCCATGCGACAATTATTCGGCAGACTAGATTAGATTAGATTAGATTAGATTCCTTTATTTGTCATTCAGACCTTTCGGTTTGAATGAAATTTCGTTGCCTGCAGTCATACATATAATAATAAATAACAAAACACACAATAAACACAAATTAACATCCACCACAGTGAGTTCACCAGGCACCTATATTGGCTATATTTAAGAGGGAGTTAGATGTGGCCCTTGTGGCTAAAGGGATCAGGGGGTATGGAGAGAAGGCAGGTACGGGATACTGAGTTGGATGATCAGCCATGATCATATTGAATGGCGGTGCAGGCTCGAAGGGCCGAATGGCCTACTCCTGCACCTATTTTCTATGTATCTATGTACCTCCTCACTGTGATGGAGGCAAAAGTCTTAACACTTTCTTGCTTGAAAGGTAAGTCTAGACAATAATGTCCTTCCATCATCTTTACTGAGTGGTTCATAATATCCAAGAACTTTAACTCTTCTCTGGAAATTTCTTCCGATTCCTTACCGATACTTTCACTGAAGTCGTGATTGTATTGCATGATCAATAGCTCTTCTAATTTACCAGTGGATATTCGATTAACAGTAGAGGCAGGGTAGTTCTTCTGGTTCCTGCTTTCGTTCTTCCTTCTCAAGGAGCTGTAGATAACCCAACCTAGTCGGGTTTTCTCAACAAGTGGTCCATTTGGGTGTGGGCGCCACCTTGTGGCAGCGGCCTCTGCAGTCCATCTGTCTTTTCCTTCTTTTTTGTCCTGTTAGTTGTATGTTTTTGGTTTTAGTTTTATTTTAATTTTAGCTGTGTATATGTGGGGGGGGGGGACTTTTTAATCTCTTCCCTGTACGGGGACGCGACCTTTTCCCTGTCATGTCTCCGTTGTCGTTGGGGGCCTAACATCGTGGAGCCGGCGGCCTCCAACCGGAATCGACCTGCGGCTCCAGTCGCAGAGTCTGAGGACTCACCATCGCGGAGCTGGCTGACTTCGGAGCGTGGAGCGCTGTGGTGGCGCGCGGCTTCGATCCGGCTTCGGAGGCTCCAGCCACAGGCCCTGTGGACGGTAACATCGGGAGCTCACGGGTCCCTGGTGGGAGACCGCTTTTCGGAGCTCCCGCAACGGCAAACTTCACCCGCACGCCCGAATCGGAGGGTTTAAATCGACCCGGAGCGGGGCCTTACATCGCCCGGCGCGGCATAAACGGCCGCGGGACTTACCATCACCCGCCGGGGGCCCCAACATCAAAAGCATCGATCAGCTCGATGCAGCAGTTTGACTGCTTGACTGCGGGAGAAGAATATAGAACAGAGAACAGGGAAGAGATAAGACTTTTGCCTTCCATCACAGTGAGGAGGTGTTTGGAGATTCACTGTGATGGATGTTTGTGTGGAATTGTGTTAATTGTGTGGGTTTTTTTTGTTGCTGTTACGACTGCAGGAACAAAATTTGCTTTGAACCTATGTTTAAATGACAATAAATGGCATTCTGATTCTGATTCTGATTCTAATCTCCTTGGGTCCTCACAGTCTGTAGAGGTTCCAATGCCTTCAAAGCATTCGTTCCGATAAGTAGGTCAATACCAGAATTTATTTTAGGTAGCTTGACATCCTTCAAGTAAGGCCATTGTTTCAAGTCCTCATGTCTGGGTATATTTTGACAGGCATGGTCTCCTGTGTAAACACATCAGATATTGGTATAAAAATGACTTCATCCAGGCTAGATATTTCCATCCTTGTTATGTGATGTCTAACGCACTCTTTCTCTTAGAAACATAGAAAATAGGTGCAGGAGAAGACCATTCGGCCCATCGAGCCAGCACCGCCATTCATTGTGATCATGGCTGATCGTCCCCAATCAATAACCTGTGCCTGCCTTCTCCCCATATCCCTTGATTCCACTAGCCCCTAGAGCTCTATCTAACTCTCTCTTAAATCCATCCAGTGACTTGGCCTCCACTGCCCTCTGTGGCAGGGAATTCCACAAATTCACAACTCTCTGGGTGAAAACGTTTTTTCTCACCTCAGTCTTAAATGGCTTCCCCTTTATTCTAAGACTGTGGCCCCTGGTTCTGGACTCACCCAACATTGGGAAATTTTTTCCTGCATCTAGCTTGTCCAGTCCTTTTATCTATATTACCAAAACTAACATCTTGACCACTTTGCGACTTTCTGTTTCGTGATTTCCGAAAGAACGCCACCACTTACGGCCGTCAGTTTTCGCCACCTCGATCAGAGGCCCCCTCCGCCGCATTGGACTGGAGGAATTTTTCCATCGATGAAAAATCAGAGTTATTAATGTTTTTTAAAATGTCACCATTCTCTCTGCTGCCCCCGCTGGCGGCAGGGGGAGAGACTATAAAACCCGGAAGTGTCGTGCCTCACTCAGTCTCTGCGAGGCGGAGGAAGCGAGAGGGTCACGGCTCCGAACACTGAATGCACGTCTACTCGACGGTGAGTCCCCTCGATGTGGTTGTAAAGTGTTTGCCAAATTGTCTTGGCTTTTAAAGAGTTTTCAGAAAATGTGTTGGTTGTAAATTGTTTGCCAAATTGTCTTGGCTTTTAAAGAGTTTTCAGAAAATATGTTGGTTGTGAAGTGTTTGTCAAATTGTCTTGGCTTTTAAAGAGTTTTTAGAAACTGTGTTGGTTGTAAAGTGTTTGCCAAATTGTCTTGGCTTTTAAAGAGTTTTCAGAAAATGTGTTCGTTGTAAAGTGTTTGCCAAATTGTCTTGGCTTTTAAAGAGTTTTCAGAAAATGTTGGTTGTAAAGTGTTTGCCAAATTGTCTTGGCTATTAAAGAGTTTTCAGAAAATGTGTTCGTTGTAAAGTGTTTGCCAAATTGTCTTGGCTTTTAAAATGCTTGCAACAGTTTTCGGATGGATAAAGCGTGAATAAACATTTTATTAGATCAGGACTGTGTTTAATTGCAAAATTGGCGCTCATTCCGTGACTTCCGCTTATTGGCAAGATGGCGCCGATGTTAGCGGCAAGATGGCGCTGTGTGCGTCATTTCCGGTTCGTGGCAAGATGGCGCTGACGGCAGAAGGCATAGTGAAAACGTCATTGAATAATTCAACAGAGCTGACTGCACTGTCTATGGTGAGTGTGTTTGTTGGACGTTATTTAAAGCACGTTTTTGCTTCAGTAGCAGCAGCCTCTACAGGAGGCTTTAAACGTTAATCATTCGGTTCACACACTGTATGTTTACCACGTTCTGAAGTTACTTGGCATTTTAGTATTCGGTGTGTGTGTGTGTGTGTGTGTGTGTGTGTGTGTGTGTGTGTGTGTTTGTGTGTGTGTGTGTGTGCGTGTGTGTGTATGTGTGTGTGTGTGTGTGTGTGTATGTGTGTGTGTGGGGGTCTGTGTGTGAGAGTCTGTGTGTGTCTGTGTATATATGTGTGTGTGTGTGTGTGTGGGAGTCTGTGTGTGAGAGTCTGTGTGTGTGTATGAGAGTCTGTGTGTGTCTGTGTATATATGTGTGTGTGTGTGTGTGTGTGTGAGAGTCTGTGTGTGTCTGTGTATATATGTGTGTGTGTGTGTGTGTGTGTGTGGGAGTCTGTGTGTGTGAGTGTCTGTGTGTGTATGAGAGTCTGTGTCTCTGTATATATATGTGTGTGTGTGTGTGTATATATGTGTGTGTGAGTGTGTGTGTGTGTGTGTGTCTGTGTGTGAGTCTGTGTGTGTGAGTGTCTGTGTGTGTGAGTGTCTGTGTGAGGTGGAGGGTGTGTGTGTGAGTCTGTGTGTGAGTCTGTGTGTGTGTGTGAGTGTCTGTGTGAGTGTCTGTGTGTGTATGTGTGTGAGTGTCCGTGTCTGTGTGTGTGAGTCTATGTGTGTGAGTGTCTGTGTGAGGTGGAGGGTGTGTGTGTGATCAACTAATAACAAATAGTACAACTAATATAGTCTTTCATAGTTCTGAGTTTATTTGTTATGTTTAATAGCCTGATGGCTGTCAGGAAGAGGCTGTTCCTCAATGTTGATGTTACAGTTTTCAGTTTACAAAAGTCGGACGTGACTCCAGAAGTCGGGCATAAGTCAGTCAGTCCACAAGCCGTGACTCAGTCTGTCAGTCCAGAGCCCATGAGTGAGTGAGTGAGTCAGTCCAGAGACCATGAGTTAGTCCCAAGGCAGTGAGTGAGTCCAGCGGCCATGAGTAGGTCGCTCACCACCCCCCCCCCCCCACTGACATCCCCCAACTCAAGACGCTACCCTCCGCCTGGCTCTAGGATGCTCCCCGTCCTGAAGCCGCCCCCATCCCCCGCTGCAGGACACCCCCCTCCCACATCAGCCCACGAGAGCACCCGCCTGAAGCCGTCCCCCTCCCTCGGCTGCAGGACGTTTGCCAACCCCCACCCCACCCCGACAGCCCCCGCCTCAAAAAAATGTTTTGCACAAATTCTTCAGTGAGTCCAGAGGATTGAGGATTTCAACAAAACAATGGAATTCTTTAATTTGCCACAAGCAAGAAATGGAAGGATGCACCTTGATGATGACAATCCAGAATTACTGTAGGAATTGCAATACGATAGAACTGAACAATGGCAATTTGTTGAGGAGAATGGGCCTCTGCTAAATGCTGAGCAGTGTATGCACTCAATTTAACAGAAGGTGAAGACATTCCCCATCAGCAGACCCAATTCCCCATTCAATCAAGTTTTGCTATGACGATCCATAAAGCACAAGAACAAACAATGCAGAAGGTGTTGATCTACCTCGACAAACCGGTATTTCAGCGTGGAAAACTATATGTGGCTCTTAGCCGAGGAAAGATGAAGGGAAATGTCAACGTTTTCTTGAAGGATGGAACATCGACCAAGAATGTTGTCATTAAAAGCGTGCTTCGTTCAATGATGACTTCTCAGATAAATTCTCAGAATTTCTTTGTTAAAATTTGACCGCTCAATCTCTCTATACTTAAATTGTCTCTTTTTTTTATCAACGGCAAAGAGACATAAAGACGCAGTGAGCAGCAACAAGGGACACAACAAGAAATAACTTAATAATTCTCATCTTTAACATTTAAATTGTTCTTATATTTTAAGAGTCATTCACATTTTAAACTTTAATAAATCCTTTTTCCACTTTTCATGCTTCGCCTGTTCTTCATCACAATGGGAACCTAATAGGCAGGAATGGCTGCTCTGTGGGAGAGCCACTAAGAGTGCATGGGGGGAGGTTGTGGGGAGATGGACTGAATGCGTGGGGGGAGGGGAATGGCAAGGAGCAGAGTGGGTGTGTGAAGGGAGGTGGGTTGACTGAGTGAACTGCCAGCGTACCAGGTGTGAGTGACTGCACTGCCAGCCCACCAGCCGTGAGTAAGAGAACTGCCAGCCCACCAGCTGTAAGTGACTGAACTGCCAGCCCACCCGCCGTGAGTAAGTGAACTGCCAGCGTACCAGCCGTGAGTGACTGCACTGCCAGCCCACGAGCCATGAGTAAGTGAACTGCCAGCCCACCAGCTGTAAGTGACTGAACTGCCAGCCCAATAATCCATTCAGTCCACCCTCGCCCCCTTCTCTCTCACAGTCGGTCACCTGTTTTGGGTAGAATT
>JAXLNO010001790.1:0-17500 GCA_038087875.1 Malacoraja senta | reverse complement strand
CCATGACCGTACTACCGAGTGGACTATCTTGCTCGCGATAGGATCTTTGTTTTAGGGCGTGTTTGGGGCTATGTAGCGTGCGCAGAAGCTTAGTTTTTAGTTTAGTTTAGGACCAGCATGGGGAAGGTTGCAAAGTGTAACGGAGACACAAGGTGTTTTCTAACCTTTAAAGCGATAAGCTGGAGTTCGATGAAGATTATAGTGTATGAGTCGGAAGAGGTTTGGATGTACCTTATTGTTTTTCATCAACAATAAAGAATTTATTCATCAAAATTCTGTGTTTTTGAAGACTTATCTGTGAAGAAGCTCTGAAGGTCTCTGATGGTGAGCTCGCATGCCTACCGAGACATTTCCCTTAACCATGCTGTCCATTTAGCAGATAGAGGGAGTAATGGCGTGAACGATATAAAAATCTGCCGCTACACTGCCTTCTCTTCCCCTTCCACTGTATAATACATTTACAATCATCAATTAAACTGAACTAATATTTGATACCCCCTCTCCCCATCTCTCTCTCTCACATAAAGTGCAAGTGAAATGAATTTGCCAGCAGCGGTACAATGAAAAAAGAACACACAAAACACAATAACAAATTGAACACAAACATCCACCACAGCATTCATCACTGTGGCGGAAGGCAAAATGTTTGGCCAGTCCTCCTCCATTTCCCCCCGTGGTCGGGACCTCAACCCTCCGCAGCCGCCGCTGCGGGCGTCCAGAAGTTCAGGCAGGTAAAAGTCCAGATAAAGTCCAGGTAAGTCCTGAATCGGTGCTTCCCCACCGGAGACCGCGGCTTCAGGTTGGTGTAAGCCGCAGGCCGGCGGTCGAAGATTTAAAGTTCCCGCCGCGCCGCAGCCAGAAGCACCGCAGACCACAGGGTCGGCGGTCGGAGCTCCCCTCCAGGGGTCCCCGGCGAGGGACCCCGCTCCGGGTGGTAGGTCCCCGCCGAGCCCGCGGGAGAAGTAGACCGTGGGCCGGCGGTTGGAGCTTCTTCTCCTCCCGGGTCCCCAACGAGGGATCCCAGGCCCCAGGACGCCACGCCAGCTGAAGCTCTGCAGGCACCGGCTTCAGGCTGCCGCGGGCCAGCGAACGGAGCGCTCCCCTCCGGCGAGGGCTCGTCGAGTCCGTGCTGCGCCCGCGGCTGACACACCCCGGGCAGTCTCCGGGAAAGGCCGCACCGATCCTCGATGTTAGGCCACGGGGGAGGCGACATGGAAAAAGTCGCCTCTCCGTGGAGGAGGCAACCAAAGCGGTTTCCCCCTTACCCCCCCCCCCACACAAAACACACAGAGAGACATTAAAAACACACATTAAAACACACTAATTTTTTTTTTAAACTAACACGATGCTGGCAGGGCTGTCGCTTTCAGCGCCCCCCCCCCCCCCCAGACCTTTTCTTCCCATCTCTCTCTTTCTCTCCTCTCTCCCCCCTCTCCCACTTTATTATAATAAATCTACAATAATAAACAAAACTAATATTTGATACCCTCTCCCCCTCCATTTGACAATATATTTACAATAAATGAAACTAATATTTGTTACTCCCTCTCCACTATAATATTAACAATAAATTAAACTAAACTAATATTTGATACCACCTCCCCCCTCTGTCTCCCCCCCCCTTTCTCTTCCCCAGTCTCTCTCCCCCTCACCCCATCTCCCTCTCATCTCTTTCGACTAAATAAACTGAACTAAGTTGAACTAAAAACTACTCTCCCTCTCTCTCCCCTCCCTCTGACAACACTGTCATATGAGGAAAGATTGAAAAGACTAGGCTTGTATTCACTGTTGTTTAGAAGGATGAGGGGGTGATCTTATAGAAACATATACAATTATAAAAGGACTGGACAAGCTAGATGGAGGAAAAATGTTCCCAATGTTGGGCGAGTCCAGAACCAGGGGCCAGTCTTAGAATAAAGGGGAGGACATTTAAGACTGATTTTCATATGAAGAAAGACTGGATAGAATTGGCTTATACCCGCTAGAATTTAGGAGATTGAGGGGGGATCTTATAGAAACGTACAAAATTCTTATGGGGTTGGACAGGCTAGATGCAGGAAGATTGTTCCCGATGTTGGGGAAATCCAGGACAAGGGGTCACAGCTTAAGGATAAGGGGGAAATCCTTTAAGACCGAGATGAGAAAAAACGTTTTCACACAGAGAGTGGTGAATCTCTGGAACTCTCTGCCACAGAGGGTAGTTGAGGCCAGTTCATTGGCTATATTTAAGAGGGAGTTAGATGTGGCCCTTGTGGCTAAAGGGATCAGGGGGTATGGAGAGAAGGCAGGTACGGGATACTGAGTTGGATGATCAGCCATGATCATATTGAATGGCAGTGCAGGCTCGAAGGGCCGAACGGCCTACTCCTGCACCTAATTTCTATATATCTATGTGAGAAAAAACGTTTTCATCCAGAGAGTTGTGAATTTGTGGAATTCCCTGCCACAGAGGGCAGTGGAGGCCAAATCACTGGATGGATTTAAGAGAGAGTTAGATAGAGCTCTAGGGGCTGGTGGAATGAAGGGATATGGGGAGAAGGCAGGTACGGGATACTGAGTTGGACGATCAGCCATGATCACAATGAATGGCAGTGCTGGCTCGAAGGGCCGAATGGCCTCCTCCTGCACCTATTTTCTATGTTTCCACTGTATAATTGAATTGAATTGATTGGTCACGTATGATACATGCAAGGAATTTCCCTCGGTGCTTTGCTCGCAAGTAACAACACGATATACAGTAGACAATGAAAAATAAAACATTATAATTTAAACATGTGAAGAATGAAATAAAAAAAACAGAGCAAGAGGAGGCTACAGACTTTTGGCTGTTGAGTAGAGCTACTGCTTGTGGGGAAAAAGCTGTTGTTATGTCTGGCTGTGGCGGCTTTGTCAATGTATAATACATTTACAATAATAAAGCAGACTAATATTTGATACCCTCTCTCTCTCGCTCTCCCTCCTCTCTTTGGTCTGAAACACCACCACCAATCCAGTGTAGATGTTGACCATCATGGGGACTCTGGAAGTGCGGGAAGAATGGTGATCTTTCATGGATACGGCCATTTTGTCACCTTCCACTGGGAACAGGAGGCAATAGTCGGCCATCTTGAAACAGGCCCCAATCTCTTGTTCTCCTCTCCCTGCTTCACTTTTTACTTCAGAGATACAGCGCGGAAACAGGCCCTTCGGCCCACCGAGTCCGTGCCGACCAGTGATCGCCCGTTCACACACTAGTTTAGTTTGGAGATACAGTGCAGACAGGCCCTTCGGCCCACCGAGTCCGTGCCGACCAGCGATCGTTCGTTCACACACTAGTTTAGGTTAGATACAGCACAGAAACTAATCTAACATTTGATACCCTGTCGTCTCTTTTGACTAGTTATAAACACTCCTCCTGAATTTCAGTATTTCTAAACGAAACTACTTCTCTCTCCCCCTCCCTCCCTCCCTTTTTACCATGTCTAAACTACTCTCTCCTTTCCCCCCTCTTCCCCTAATATTTGCTGTGTGCTCCAACCTTTGGTATGCCCTCTAATATTTGACATGCTCTCTAATTTTTATACATCCTCTAATATGTGGTGTGTGCTCTCTAATTTTTGATAGACCAACTAATACTCGAGTATTTAATATGCCCTCTAATCTTTGATAAGCTCCGAGCCGCTGAGTTACACCAGCACGTTGCGCCTGTCTGTGTTTGGCACATTGGCCTTCATCAGTCACTGTATTGCGTATAGAAGTTGTGAGGTCATGTTGTACAAGATGTTGGTGAGACCACATTTAGAGTACTCTTTCTTTCTTTCTTTCAAAAACCCTGGAGCGTATCGTCGCGTCACAACTTCATTCCCACCTCCTCGCATATAACCTACTCGAACCCCTCCAATCTGGCTTTCGCCCCCTCCATAGCACAGAAACTGCTCTCCTCAAAGTCCTCAATGACCTCCTTACCTCTGCTGACTCTGGCTCCCTCAATATCCTCATCCTCCTCGACCCGAGTGCAGCCTTCGATACCATCAACCATAACACCCTGCTCACCAGACTTAGGGACCTTGGCATTGAAGGTTCTGCACTCAGCTGGTTCCGTTCTTACCTTTCCAACCGATCCCACTTCATCTCTCTCCATAACCACACCTCTGCCACAGCCACTGTCACTCAAGGCGTTCCCCAAGGCTCCGTTCTTGGTCCCCTCCTCTTCATCATCTACATCCTCCCCCTTGGTCATATACTCCGTCACTTCAACCTGGACTTCCACTGCTATGCTGATGACACCCAGATCTATCTCAGCACCAAGTCCCCCCACCACCCATATCAACTCCTGCCTATCAGCCATCAAATCTTGGATGCAACTCAACTTCCTTAAATTAAACAGTAGCAAAACAGAATTTCTCCTCATTGGCTCGAAATCAACACTCACTAAAATTAACAATCCCACTCTCGCTATTGACGGCACCACTGTCTCCCCATCTCCTCAGGCCAGCAACCTTGGCGTGATCTTTGATTCAACCCTCTCCCTTGAGCCTCACATCCGCCATGTTGTCAAAACATCATTTTTTCACCTCCGCAACATTGCCAAAATCAGACCCTCTCTCACACCCCCCTGCTGCTGAAAGACTCATCCATGCCTTCATCTCCTCCCGACTGGACTACTGTAACTCTCTTCTCTTTGGAATCAATTCCAGCAGCATCAACCGACTCCAACTGGTCCAGAATGCAGCCGCCCGACTCATTACCCACACCAAATCCTGGCACCACATCACCCCAGTTCTCAAAGAACTTCACTGGCTTCCCATTTCCCACCGGATCATCTACAAAATCCTGGTCCTCACCTACAAAGCCCTCAACAACTTGGCCCCCCCTTATCTCACTGACCTCCTCTCCCCCTACCAACCCTCACGGTCCCTCAGATCCACATCAGCTGGTCTCCTCTCCACTCCGAAATCAAACCTCTGCACTTTTGGAGGCAGAGCCTTCTCCAGGGCAGCTCCCAGGCTCTGAAATTCCCTCCCACAACTGATCCGAAATTCTGAGTCCCTCACCATCTTCCAGTCCCGCATCAAGACCCATCTCTTCACCTCTGCATACCCTTAGTCCCATGTTCCCCTCCCCTTTGCATCTCTGTCTTACTGCCCTATTTTGTTTTGTTTATTCTTGACTCTCAATGTAAAGCGACTGAGTCCTGAAAAGAGCTATATAAATAAAATCTATTATTATTATTGTGCTCTGTTCTGGGCACCGTGTTATAGGAAAGATGTTGTCAAGCTGGAAAGGGCGCAGAGAAGATTTACGAGGATGTTGCCAGGACTCGGGGAGGCCTGAGCTACAGGGAGAGGTTGGGGCAGGCTGGGACTATTCCTTGGGGCGCAGGAGGATGAGGTGTACAAAATCACATGGGGAACTCTCTCTCCGCCCTCTATCTCTCTTTCCCCTTCTCCATCAGGTGTACAAAATCACACAATTTTTGTACACCATTACAGTTGTACAAAACCACATGGGGAATAATAGATCGGGTAGGTGCACAGTCTCTTGCCCAGAGTCGGGGATTGAGGACCAGAGGACATAGGTTTAAGGTGAAGGGGGAAAGGTTTAATAGCAATCTGAGGGGTAACTTGTCCGCACACCAGAGGTAATTGAGGCAGGGACTATCACAACGTTTAAGGAACAGTTGGACAGGTACATGGATAGGACAGGTTTGGAGGGATATGGGATAGATTGAATAAGACAGATTAGTTAAATCTATCTAACCCAATCCCCCTGCATTAAGAGAGAGGGAATGAGAGGAGAGAGATAGACAGAGAGATGAATTCAGAGACAGAAGGTGAAAGATAAAGGGAGAGAAGGTGAGAGAGGTGATAAGTAACAGGAGCAGAATATGGTCGTTCGGCCCGTCAAGATCTGTATATGTGTGTATATGTGAGTAAGTGTACACACACACTGAAATGTTTTTCTCCTTTATTATATTGTTTACAGTGTACTATGTTTACAGATTCTGTTGTGCTGCTGCAAGTCACAATGCCATTTGTTCAATCTGGGAGACGTGACGATATAACACTCTTGGCGGGCAGGGTTGACCTCACCAAGATGGCCAAAGCACCTCACCAAGATGGCCAAAGCACCTCACCAAGATGGCCACTGGAGGGGAGCGGGTCGTCCCTCAGCCGGTGTCTCTTTGGTAGAAGTAGATGTAGCCCAGGTCTCGCCGCGGTCTCTCAGAGGCACTGACTTTCTGGTCGTTGTAGATCACCCAACTGTGTGTGTGGGAGAGAGAGGGGGGAGAGGGAGAGGGAGAGTGAGAGAGGGAGGGTAGAGAGAGTCATAGTCATAGAGTGATACAGTGTGGAAACAGGCCCTTTGGCCCACAACGGCCAACATGCCCCATCTACACTAGTCCCACCTGCCCGATGTGATAGTCCAGAGCTGCCAAGTTTTGTCAGAGCATTTCAGTATTCTAGTACCTGATAATTAATATTTTGCTGAGGAAATCAGTATTTTTACGCATTGCCATTTTGCTGAAAAAAAAGTTATTTCTTATGTGCTGTCATAGCCATGTAAGAGTACAAGCATGCACAACTTTGCTACCAATTGACATGTCTTCCATGCACCTTACTTGACACTGCATTCATTGCCATCTCTTTGTATACTGCTGTTTGACCGGCTGCTTCCTGCTTGCAGCACCAGATGATGATGTAGAAGCCATTTTGGGAAGCCTCCCTCTCCTTCCTCCCTCCCTCTCCTCCTTCCTTTTTTCTCCCTCCCCATCTTCTCCCTCTCTCCACCCCTCCCTCTCTCGCTCTCTCCACCCCTCCCTCTCTCCCCCTTGACCCCACCCACCGTTCTGTAAAATCAGGGCCAATCCCAATGTAACTGCAATCCCACTGGTAACCTTTCACCACTGCCTGAAAAATAATCAAAGGCCCAACTTCCACTGAGAAAGAGAATTCCAAAGACTCATTGTTATCCGAGAATTGTCCTGAAGTCTGTGACCCACAGCGCTATGTGTAAAGCCCACAGCGCTATGTGTAAAGCCCATGGCGCTATGTGTAAAGCCCACAGCACTCCACCTGGTAGCTCTATATTTAGAACCCATAGCGCTGCAGCCGACAGCTCTTCATTTAAATTCCCACGGGTCAAACTGACAGGGCTCTGTTTAAACCTGTAGCGGGACAGGCAGCAACTCTGGAGAGAAGGAATGGGTGACGTTTCTGGTCGAGACCCTTCTTCAGACTGAACTGAACTCCTTATTTAAAATGCGTATTTAACAACACAAAACCGTACATCCGTAATCTCATCGCATTTCCGTACAAAATATGGAAAATCCCTACTACTTGGCAGCTCTGATAGTCCCTGCCTCAACTACCTCCTCCGGCTGAGTAAACTGTGAAAATGTTACCCGTCATATTCCAATTAAATCTTTTCCCCTTCACCTTAAAACTATGTCCTCTGGTCCTCAATTCCCCTACTGTGGGCAAGAGACTCTGTGCGTCTGTCCTACCCGATCTATTCCTCTGGTGATTTTGTACAACTCCATAAGATCACCCGTCATCCTCCTGCGCTCCAAGGAATAGAGTCCCAGCCCTGCCCCAACCTCTCCCTGTAGCTCAGGCCCCTCGAGTCCCGGCAACATCCACGTAAATCTTCTCTGCCGCCCTTTCCAGCTCGACGACATCTTTGCTGGAACACGGTGCCCAGAACTGAACACAATACTCTAAATGCGGCCTCACCGACATCTTGTACAACTGCAATATGACCTCCCGACTTCTAGACTTGGAAGAGAGGGAGAGTGAGAGAAGGAGTGGGGGAGAGAGTGGGAGATGGGCAAGGAAGGGTGAGGAACACTTGTCCACACTCACCATCCATCCTTCTTGGTGTGGCACACATAATGTCCTCACATAATTGATAGAGAGGGGAGGAGAGGGAGAGGGGGAGAGAGGAGGGAGGGAGACAGAGAGGGGGAGAGAGACAGAGAGGGGGAGAGAAACGGCTTTGGAAGAGGGAAGGAGAGAGGGAGGGAGATAGAGAGGGAGGGAGAGAGAGGGAAGGAGGAGAGAAACGGTTTTGGAAGAGAGGAAAGGAGGGAGAGAGTGAGAGGGAAGGAGAGAGAGAGAGGGAGGGAGACAGAGAGGGGAAACGGCATTGGAAGAGGAAAGGAGAGAGGGAGAGGGAAGGATGGAGAGAGAGAGAGGAGAGAAACAGCCTTGGAAGAGAGGAAAGGAGGGAGAGAGCGAGAGGGAAGGAGGGAGGTAGAGGCAGAGGGAGGTAGAGAGGGACTCACCGCCCTTCCTTCTTGATGTGACACACATAATGTCCGCACATTGTCGACGTTCCCATGTGGCTGATGAATGCAAACAGCTGGTACTCTGCAGGAAGAGAGAGCACAGAGTCAAGTATTTAGAGAATACGCAACGCTGACACGAGCACAGAGAGAGAGAGCTGTGGAGAGTGGGGAGATTGGAGAGGGTGCGGAGGAGGTGGTTCACCACAACGCTGCCTGCATTAGAGGCTTTCAGCTACAGGGGATAGTGCGAGGGTCTCCAATGAGGTAGATGGGAGGTCAGGACCGCTCTCCAGTTGGTGAGAGGACGGTTCAGTTGCCTGATCACAGCCGGGAAGAAACTGCCCCTGAAGCTGGAGGTGTGTGTTTTCACACTTTACCTCTTGCCCGATGGGAGAGGGGGGGGGGAAAGAGGGAGTGTCCGGGGGTGAGACTGGTCCGGGATGATGCTACTGGCCTTGCCGAGGCAGCATGAGGTGTAGATGGAGGCAATGGATGGAAGGGAGGTTGGTTTGTGTGTGTGATGGTCTGGGCTGAGACCACAACTCTCTGGATGGAGATGGGGGCGATGGATGGGAGGGAGGTTGGTTTGTGTGTGTGATGGTCTGGGCTGCAACTGTCCTCTGGGCTGCAACTGTCCACAACTCTCTGGATGGAGATGGAGGTGATGGATGGAAGGGGAGGTTGGTTTGTGTGTGTGATGGTCTGGGCTGCAACTGTCCACAACTCTCTGGGTGGAGATGGAGGCGATGGATGGAAGGGCAGTTGGTTTGTGTGTGTGATGGTCTGGGCTGCAACTGTCCACAACTCTCTGGATGAACATGAAGTAAATGGAAGGGAGGTTGGTTTGTGTGTGTGATGGTCTGGGCTGCAACTGTCCACAACTCTCTGGATGGAGATGGAGGCGATGGATGGATGGAAGGGAGGTTGGTTTGTGTGTGTGATGGTCTGGGCTGAGTCCACAACTCTCTGGATGGAGATGGAGGCGATGGATGGATGGAAGGGAGGTTGGTTTGTGCGCGTGATGGTCTGGGCTGCAACTGTCCCACAACTCTCTGGATGGACATGAAGTAAATGGAAGGGCGGTTGGTTTGTGTGTGTGATGGTCTGGGCTGAGTCCACAACTCTCTGGATGGAGATGGAGGTGATGGATGGAAGGGCGGTTGGTTTGTGAGCGTGATGGTCTGGGCTGCAACTGTCCACAACTCTCTGCGATTTCTTGCGGGTCTTGGATGGTGCTGTTCCCAAACCGTGCTGAGATGCATCCCGATAGACCGGGGCAGTGTGTCGGGAGGGTGGGTGGTTCAGGAACGGTGGTGCAGCGGTAGAGTTGCTGCCTTACGGCACCAGAGACCCGGGTACCATCCTGACCACGGGTGCTGACTGCACAGAGTTTGCTCGTTCTCCCCTCACCTGCGTGGGGTTTTCCCCAGGTTCTCTGATTTCCTCCCACACTCCAAAGACGTGCGGGTTTGTAGGTAATTGGCTTGGTTAAATTGGTCATTTTTCCTAGTGTGTGTAGGGTAGTGTTAGTGTGTGGGGATCGCTGGTCGGCACGGACTCGGTGGGCCGAAGGGCCTGTTTCCGCGCTGTATCTCTAAACTAGTGTGCAAACGGGCGATCGCTGGTTGGCGCGGACTCAGCCATGGACAGGGGCTGGGTTTTGGAAGGTATGGACATAGGACTGGTTTGGGGAGGGGGTGCACACTCTGGTACTCACTGCCCGGTCCGTCACGGACTCTGGGGCCGGCCGGGTGGTTTCTGACATGGTGCCGCTGGCTGAGCGACCCCTCAGACACCTCCATCGACACCTCGGTGTCGGGCTCGTCGATGTGGCTGAATATCCAGTCCACAGCTCGCTCAACACTGTTGTTCTGTGGCCAGAGACAGAGAGAAAGAGACGAGAGATCATGAGAGGGGGAGAGAGATATAGAGGGGGGAGAGGGGGGGGGAGAGAGTAGAAAGCAGAGAGAGTGAGGAAGGGACAGTTAGAGAGGGGGATAGAGAGATATAGAATGAGTAGAGATGTATAAGGAAAGGAGATAGAGATATAGAGGGAGAGAGATAATGAGAGAGACAGGAGAGAGAGAGGGAGAGAGATAATGAGAGGGGGAGCGAGAGGGAGATAGAGAGAGGGGGAGGGAGAGAGAGAGAGAGAGAGACATAATGAGAGGTGGGCAGTAGAGAGAGAGAGAGAGAGAGAGGGGGAGGGAGAGAGGGGTGGGTAAGGGAGAGATGGGAGAGAGAAGGGATAGGTAGAAAGTGGATAGAGGTATAAAGAAGGGATAGAGAGAGGGGGTAGAGAGAGAGAGAAAGTGGATGGAGAGAGGGGGTGAGAGGGGAGAGGCGGTAGGGGGGGAACCACGTGGGAGAGATAGAAGGGATAGGTATAGAGAGAGAGGGGGATCGAAGGGAGAGGTAGTTCGAGGGGGATAGAGAGGGGGATATAGAGGGATGGGGGAGAGAACAGAGGCGGTTGTGATGGAGTTGTGGGGGGGAGGGGATGGAGATGGGCGAGAGAGGGTGGTGAGGAGAGTGAGAGGGGGAAAGAGAGAGAGGGGGGAGAGAGATAGGGGAGAGAGATAGGGGAGAGAGAGAGGGAGAGAGATAGGGGAGAGAGTGGGGGTGATGGAGAGAGCGGGTGAGGGAGAGTGGGGGACAGAACTGCCAAGTTTCGTCAGAGCATTTCAGTATTCTAGTACCTGAAAATCAGTATTTGCCGAGGAAATCAGTATTTTTACGTGGTGCCATTTTGCCGATTTTTTAATGTGCGGTCATAACCATGTACGAGTACATGAATGCATAACGTTGCTACCAATTGACATGCCTTCTGCGCACCTTACTTGACATTGCATTCATTGCCATCTCCTTGTGCACTGCTGTTTGAACAGCTGCTTCCTGCTTTTAGCACCAGATGATGATGTAGAAGCCATTTTGGGAAGCCTCCCTCTCCCTCCCTCCCTCTCCTCCTTCCTTTTTTCTCCCTCCGTCTCTTATTCCCTCCTCCTTCTCCCTCCCCTCTCCATCTTCTTCCTCTCTCCCCCTTGAGCCCACCCACCATTGTGTAAAACCAGGGCCAATCCCAATGTAACTGCAATCCCACTGGTAACCTTTCACCACTAGGCTTGTCCAGAATTCCACCTCTGCCTGAAAAATAATCAAAGGCTCAACTTCCACAGAAAGAGAATTCCAAAGACTCATTGTTACATGAGAATTGTCCTGAACAGTCTGTGGCCCACAGCGCGATGTGTAAAGCCCACAGCGCTATGTTTAAAGCCCACAGCGCTATGTTTAAAGCCCACAGCGCTCCAGCTGGCAGCTCTATATTTAGAACCCATAGCGCTGCAGCCGACAGCTCTTTGTTTAAATTCCCACGGGTCAAACTGACAGGGCTCTGTTTAAACCTGTAGCGGGGCAGGCAGCGACTCTGGAGAGAAGGAATGGGTGACGTTTCTGGTCGAGACCCTTCTTCAGACTGAACTGAACCCCGTATTTAAAATCCGTACTTAACACAAAACCATACATCCGCATTATCATCGCATTTCCGTACAAAATACGGAAAACACTTGGCAGCTCTGGGGGGAGACAGCGAGGGGGTGAGAGAGGGGAGGGGGTGAGAGGGAGGGGGAGAGAGGGAGGGGGAGCGGGTGAGAGAGAGAGAGAGAGAGGTGGTGAGAGGGGAAAGAGAGTGAGGGGGAGAGAGAAGGGATAGATAGTGGGTAGAGAGGTATAACGAAAAGGGATAGGAGGGGGTGAGAGAGAGGGGAGAGGGGGTAGGGAGGGGAAACATGGGGGAAGAGAAGGGATAGGTATAGAGAGAGGGGGATAGAATGGAGAGGTATATTGAGAGGATAGAGAGAGGGGGGTCAAGAGAGCGAGAGGGGGGATATAGAGGGACAGGGGGTGAGGGAGAGAGGCTGTTGAGATGGGGTTGTGGGGGGAGAGGGGGATGGAGATGGGGAGAGGGGGTGCGAAGAGAGGGGAGGAAAGGTGGAGGGGTGAGACAGTAGAGAAGGGGACGGAGTGGGAGTGAGAGGAAGAGCGGGGGGATGGACAATAGACAATAGTTGTAGGAGTAGGCCATTCGGCCCTTTGAGCTAGCACCACCATTCACTGTGATCATGGCTGATCATCCCCATTCAGTTCCTGCTTTCTCCCCATATCCCCTGCGCTAGATAGGGCTCTTAAAGATAGTGGAGTCAGGGGGATATGGGGAGAAGGCAGGAACGGGGTACTGAATGTGGATGATCAGCCATGATCACATTGAATGGTGCTGGCTCGAAGGGCCGAATTGCCTACTGCTGCACCTATTGTCTATTGTCCACTATCTTTAAGAGCTCTATCTAACCCTCCCATGAAAGCATCCAGAGAATTGGCATCCACTGCCCTCTCAGGCAGAGAATTCCACATTCACAACTCTCTGGGTGAAAAAGTTGTTTCCTCATCTCTAAATGGCTTACCCCTTATTCTTAAACTGTGGACCCTGGTTCTGGACGCCCCCTACATCGGGAACATGTTTCCTGCCTCTAGCGTGTCCAATCCCTGAATAAACTTAAATGTTTCAATAAGATCCCCTCCCATCCTTCTAAACTCCAGAGTGTACAAGCCCAGCCGCTGCATTCTATCGACATATGACAGTCCCGCCATCCCGGGAATTAATCTTGTAAACCTACGCTGCACTCCCTCAATAGCAAGAATGTCCTTCCTCAAATTTGGAGACCAAAACTCATGGTGTGGTCTCACTAGGGCCCTGTACAACTGCAGAAGGACCTCTTTTCTCTAAAACTCAACTCCTCTTGCTATGAAGGCCAACATGCCATTCGCTTTCTTCACTGCCATGCTAACTTTCAGTGACTGATGAAGGACGCCCAGATCTCGTTATGCTTCCCCTTTTCCTAACTTGACACCATTCAGATAATAATCTGCCTTCCTGTTTTTGCCCCAAAGTGGATAACCTCACATTTATCCACATTAAACTGCATCTGCCATGCTTCTGCCCATTCACACAACCTGTCCAAGTCACCCTGCATTCTCATAGCATCCTCCTCACAGTTCACACCACCACCCAGCTTTGTGTCATCTGCAAATTTGCTAATGTTACTTTTAATCCCTTCATCTAAATCATTAAAGTATACTGTAAATATCTGCAGTAGACAAAAATGCTGGGAGAAACTCAGCGGGTGAGGCAACATCTATGGAGCGAAGGAAATAGGCGACGTTTCTGGTCGAGACCCTTCTTCAGACTGATGTGAGGGTGGGGAGGGAAGAAGGAAGAGGCGGAGTCAGTGGGCTGAGGGAGATCTGGGAAGGGGAGGAGAAAGGGGCTACCTGAAATTGGAGAAGTCAATGTTCATACCGCTGGGGTGTAAACTGCCCAAGCTAAATATGAGGTGCTGCTCTCCAATTTCCGGTGGTCCTCACTCTGACCATGGAGGAGGCCCAGGACAGAAAGGTCGGATTCGGAATGGGAGGGGAGTTGAAGTGCTGAGCCACCGGGAGATCAGGTTGGTTAATGTGGACCGAGCGGAGGTGTTGGGCGAAGCGATCGCCAAGCCTACGCTTGGTCTCACCGATGTAGAGCAGCTGACACCTAGAGCAGCAGATGCAATAGATGAGGTTGGAGGAGGTGCAGGTGAACCTCTGTCGCACCTGGAACGACTGCTTGGGTCCTTGAATGGAGCCAAGGGGGGGGGAGGTAAAGTGACAAGTGTAGCATTTCCTGCGGTTGCAAGGGAAAGTGCCCGGGGAGGGGGTAGTACAGGTGGGATTGTAGAATTGACAAGGGAGTTACGGAGGGAGCGGACTTTGCGGAAGGTAGACAGGGGGGGAGATGGGAAGATGTGGCGTGTGGTGGGGTCACATTCAAGGTGGCGAAAATGATGGAGGATTATTTGTTGTATGTGACGGCTGGTGGGGTGGAAGGTGAGGACTAGGGGGACTCTGCCCTTGGTACGAGTGGGGGGATGGGGAGAGAGAGCAGTGTTACAGGGTATTGAAGAGATCCTGGTGAGAGCCTCATCTATAGTAGGGGAGGGATGAAGAATGAGGACATTTCCGATGCCCTGGTGTGGAACACCTCATCCTGGGAGCAGATGCGGCGTAGATGGAGGAATTGGGAGGAGGGGATGGAGTACTTACAGGAAGCAGGGTGGGAAGAAGTGTAGTCTAGATAGCCATGGGAGTCAGTAGGTTTATAGTGGATGTCGGTGAGAAGTCTATCACCTGCGATGGACACAGTAAGGTCAAGGAATGGTAGGGAAGTGTTGGAAATGGTCCAGGTGTATTTGAGTGCCGGATGGGAAGTTAGTGGTGAAGCGGATGAAGTCAGTGAGTTGTGTGTGGGTGCAGGAGGTGGCACCAAAGCAGTCGTCGATGTAGCGGAAGTAGAGGTCGGGGATGGGGCCCTGGTACGCCTCGAACAAGGATTGTTCGACGTACCCTACAAAGAGGCAGGCGTAGCTCGGGGCCCATAGCTACGCCTTGTGTTTGGAGGAAATGGGAGGAGTCAAACGAAGAGTTGTTATGAGATTAAAGTTGCTAAATATCTGCGGTCACAGCACCGAGCCTTGCGGTACCCCACTAGTCACTGTCTGCCATTCTGAAAGGGACCCGTTAATCCCTACTCTTTGTTTCCTGTCTGCCAACCACTTCTCTATCCATGTCAGCACTCTACCCCCAATACCATGTTCCCACTAATCTCCTATGCTTTCAAATGCTCTCTGAAAGTCAGGTACACTACATCCACTGGCTCTCCTTTGTCCATTTTCCTAGTTACATCCTCAAAAAATTCCAGAAGATTAGTCAAGCATGATTCCCCCTTCGTAAATCCATGCCCACTCGGACCGATCCTGTTACTGCTATCCAAATGTTCGGCTATCTCATCTTTTATAATTGACTCCAGCATCTTCCCCAGCACCGATGTCAGGCTAACTGGTCTGTAATTGCCCGTTTTCTCTCTCCCGCCTTTCTTAAAAAGTGAGATAACATTAGCTACCCTCCAATCCACAGGAACTGATCCTGAGTCTATAGAACATGGAAAATTATCACCAATGCATCCACGATTTCTAGAGCCACTTCCTTAAGTACCCTGGGATGCAGACCATCAGGCCCTGGGGATTTATCAGCCTTCAGTCCCATCAGTCTATCCAACACCATTTCCTGCCTAATGTGGATTTCCTTCAGTTCCTCTGTCACCCCAGATCCTCTGGCCACTACTATATCAGGAAGATGTTTGTGTCCTCCTTAGTGAAGACGGATCCAAAGTACCTGTTCAACTCATCTGCCATTTCCTTGTTCCCCATAATAAATTCACCTTTTTCGGTCTTCAAGGGTCCAACTTTGGTCTCAACTAATTTTTTCCTCTTAACATACCGAAAGAAGCTTTTACTGTCCTGCTTTATATTCTTGGCTAGCTTACCTTCGTATCTCATCTTTTCCCCGAATTGTCTTTTTAGTTATAGAGCGAGGGGGGGGGGGGAAGAGAGGTATAAAGAGGGGGAGGGAAAGGGGGGGGGGGCAGATATGTATAAAGAGGAGATATAGAGAGTGAGGGGGTTGGGGGGAGGGGAGGGGGGAGAGGGAGGGGGAGAAGGAATGAGAGAGGGAGGGGAGGGTGGGAGTGGGGGGCAGAGGAGAGGTATAAAGAGGTGGGGAAAAAGGGGGGCAGATATGTATAAAAGAGGAGATATAGAGAGAGGGGGGGAGGGAGAGAGGAGGGTGGGGAGAGAGGAGAGGTATAAAGAGGGGGGAGAGAAAGGGGGGGCAGATATGTATAAAGAGGAGATATATAGAGAGGGGGGGAGGGGGAGGGATGAGAGAGGGGGGAATCAGAGAGAGGGGAGGGGGGTCTGGTACCACACTGACCGTGGCGTGCAGGGCACGCAGGGCCTGTTCTCGGGTGAACCCCATGCTGGTGACGGTCACCACACTCTCCTCAGGGGGGGGCTCGGTGTCGGGAGTTTTGTGACTCCCCCTGTAGACGGCAGGACCAGCGGGCTGGAGAAATCTGGTGGGGGGGGGAGAGAGAACATCAATCTTCACGCTCTCATCATTCCCCCCTCTCTCTCCGTCTTCTCATCCTCTCTCTCTCTCACTCCCTGTCTCTCATCTCTCTCTCTCTCTCTCATCCCCCCCCTTTCTCTCTCCTCTGTCTCTCCTCCTCTCACTCCCTCCCTCCTCTCTCTCTCTCTCCGTCTCTCATCCCTCCTCTCTCCTCTCCATCTCTCATCCACCCCTCTCTCTCGCCCTCTCATCCTCCTCTCTCTCCCCCTTCAACTTCCACCCACCCTCCCCTCATCTCTCCACACACCCTCCCCCCTTCCCTCTCTCAGCAGGCTGGTGTAGGTGAGCCAGTTGAGAGCAGGCTCCTCTCTTCCCCTCCTCTCCTCTCCCTCCCGCTCTCCTCTCCCGCCCTCCTCCCACTCTCCTCTCCCTCCTTCTCATCTCCCTCTCCTTGGTCTAGGTGGGCCATGACCCCATTGATGGCTGCTCCACTCCCCCTCCCTTCCCTCTCCTCCCCTCTCCATCACCTCCTCCCTCTCCCCCCCCCCCCCCCATCTCTCCATCACCCCCCTCTCTCACTCACCGGGCTGGTCTAGATGGGCCATGACCCAGTTGATGGCGGGCTCCAGGCCGCTGCTGTTGGTGTGATACACGGCTTTGCGACACGCCTCTCGTGGGAAGCCCATCTCAGCCACCTGCTCCACTAGAGACTCATCCAGTACTGGGGCTGCAGGGACAGAGAGAAGGGGAGAGAGAGAGAGAGAGAGAGAGAGAGAGGGGGAGAGAGAGTGATGGGGTGAGAGGGGGGAGGGAGAAGGGGTGGGGGGGAGCACGTCTCTGGTAAATAACGGTGGTACTTACTACTGTATTACACAGCACAATACATCCCCATCCAAAGGCCAGAAGACACCCCCTCTCCCTCTCCCTCCACACCCACCCCCTCCATCTCTCTCTGTCCCCACAACTCTCCACACCCCTTCCCTCCCTCTACACTCAAGGTAACACACACATGAGCAGGGACATTAAGGAGATCCCAGACACAGGGCCAGAGAGACACACACATATATACACACTCAAGCAGAGAGACACACACACACACAGATACTCACGCCAATACAGTAGGTGCACGCACACATAGTGTATAAAGGACAGATATAGTCCATACACAACAGAGTATACAAACATACAGCACACCCACACACACATCGCCATACACACATACACACAGCCATC
>JAXLNO010001789.1:0-38185 GCA_038087875.1 Malacoraja senta | reverse complement strand
GAGGTAGGGGGGCAACATGGAGCCGCCTGTGCATGGGGAAGCCCCCGCTTCACCCCCTCGCTCACTCCTCCCTCCCACACACACACCCACGCACACACTGAAGGAGAAGCAGAGGCAGAAGAAAGCCATTCAGCCACACTTCCCCCTGCTATCCCCAACGCATCGCGCCTGACCCTACTCGGCATCATCCGCCCCCCACAACGTCTGAAGCTCAGCGACTCATGGCGTGGGAGAGAACGCCGGAGATTCCCCCCCCCACCCCTGGGGACACAACCTCTCCCCATCTCCTCTCTCCACGTCCAACTTTTGGGTTTGAAGAATTCCTTCTGTTTGATTCAATTGCCTCTCGTTCTTGGAAACCTGAGGGTTTCGGGTCCAATCTGGTTCACGTGTCGCGCGAGGACAACTGACCCCCCCAGTCCCACCCCCGTCCCGCCGATGGATCCAGTGAATTTCCACTGCCGTTCCCTCTGTCACGTCTTCCCTTCACTCAGTAGGGAGGCCAGGCCTGTAGGTAATATTGCAGGTATGGTCTTGCCTGGATCCTATGTAATAAAGCCAAGACTTCTCTTGTATTTAAAACCTCTTTCAATAAAGGCCAACGCATCTTTTTTGCCTTCTTGCACGGCTTGTCGTATCTGCATTTTACTATCAAGTGACCCACTCTAGCTAACTATCAGCGGCATAGTGGCGCAGCGGTAGAGTTGCCGCCTTACAGCGAATGCAGCGCCGGAGACCCGGGTTCCATCCCGACTACGGGTGCTGTCTGTACGGAGTTTGTACGTTCTCCCCGTGACCGTGTGGGTTTTCTCAGAGTTCATAGATACATAGATACATAGAAAATAGGTGCAGAGTAGGCCATTCGGCCCTTCGAGCCTGCACCGCCATCAATATGATCATGGCTGATCATCCAACTCAGTATCCCGTACCTGCCTTCTCTCCATACCCCTGATCCCTTTAGCCACAAGGGCCACATCTAACTCCCTCTTAAATATAGCCAATGAACTGGCCTCAACTACCCTCTGTGGCAGAGAGTTCTTTGGTTTCCTCCCACACTCCAAAGACGTACAGGTTTGTACATTAATTGCTTGGTATTCATTTAGAATTATCCCGACTGTGTGTCGGACAGTGTTGATGTGCGGGGGTCGCTGGATGGTGCGGACTCGCTGGGCCGAAGGGCCTGTTTCTGCATTCCACATCCACTCTATGCCTTTCATTATTCTGCAAGCTTCAATGAAGTCCCAATCGGGGTGGGAGATTGCAACCTTCACGTGGTGCGCCCTGTTTCGACGAATGCAATCAACCTGGCGTGCACAATCAAACAAGATCAAATAGAACAAGTTGTCCTGCAACTTTAGGCTGTGCACGCCATACGTAAGAAGAAGAAGAAGAAGAAGAAGGAGGTCTCCACTCAACCTTATAAACTCCAGTGAGTAGAGGCCCAGTGCTACTGGGCCCAAATACTCATCATATGCTCACCTACTCATTCCTGGAATAATTCTTGTAAACCTCCGCTGGACCCTCTCCAGTACCAGCTCAGTACTCCAGTACTCTTCCTCAGATATCGGCCCCAAATTTGCTCACAGTACTCAAATGCAGCCTGACCAGCACCTTATAGACTCAGCATTTGTATTCCAGTCCTCCTGATATAAATGCTACCATTGAATTTGCCTTACTACAGAGTCGACTTGCAAATTAACGTGTAGGAAAGAACTGCAGATGCTGGTTTAAGTCGAAGGTAGTGCAAAATGCTGGAGTAACTCAGCGGGACAGGCAGCATCGGGAGAGAGAAGGAATGGGTGAGGTTTTGGGTCGAGACCCTTCACTTTTGGGAGTCATGCACCAACACTCCCAAGCCCCTGTGCACCTCCGATTTCTGGATTCTCTCATTTAGAAAACAGTTACGCCTTTATTCCTACTACCAAAATGCATGTCTCCACACTTGCTGCACTATATTCCATCGGCCACTTCTCTGCCCATTCTCCCAACCTGTCCAAGTCCTTCTGCAGAATCCTTGTTTCCTCCAAAGATCCTATAGCAAGCAAGATAGATCACTCGACGAAAAAGACATAGTATGGTCATGGGCAGATTCATGCATAATTTAAGGCCCCATTTCTGTAACCGGCTTCCATCTCCACACCAAACATAGAAACATAGAAAATAGGTGCAGGAGTAGGCCATTCGGCCCTTCGAGCCTGCACCGCCATTCAATATGATCATGGCTGATCATCCAACTCAGTATCCTGTACCTGCTTTCTCTCCATACCCCCTGATCCCTTTAGCCACAAGGGCCACTCCCTCTTAAATATAGCCATAGGATACTAGTGCGGAGATGCAAGCCAGTACGGAAACATCCTCGTAAAAATAGAAGTTATTTGGGAAAAATCTTCTAATTTTCGGAATTTTAATTTATTAACACAACTGTTCCCCCACAGCGTTGATTACACTGCGAGTCGGGTTACTGAAATGGATGAAAAAAGGCCCACATTCCGTTCCGTTGCGTACTACACGTCAGCCCATTGCATTTAGCAGGAGTGTTCTATCTTGCTTGCTATAGGATCTTTGGTTTCCTCTACACTGCCTGCCGCTCCACCTATCCTAGCATCATCTGCAAACTTGGCCACAAAGCTTCAATCCCCTTATCCAAATCATTAGTGTACAACGTGAAGAGAAGCGGCCCACAGCACCGACCCTTGTGGAACTCCACTGGTAACTATTTGGTAACTTATTCGGTATGTTTGAAAGAGGTATGAGCACGTTGGGCCGAAGGGCCTGTTTCCGTGTGTTATGACGCGTCTGAACTGGGAAATGGAGGCTGGGATCCATCTCAGTTTAAAGAGTGGCTTGGGGAGCTCTGGAGCAGCCTTCACTCATGAATCTGGGACTGCTTTAGTGGGAGCCATCTCACCCCCCCTGTCCAACAAAATGCATTCCAGGATCTCAGATCCTTGGCCCATCCTAAATAGCCCAGTGGGGCTACTCTCCCTTGCACCCAACCAGACTTCCAAGTGGCTTCGAGAGTGGATGAGGAGATGTGATGCAGAGATATATGGTCATTGGAAAGCTGGGTGCTTCCTTTACCAAGATGGCGCCAACCGGGGCCACCAGAGGAAAGAGCCTGTCCCTTTACCAAGATGGCGGAGCGTCTGGAAAGGCCGGTGCCTTTACCTTTTCCAAGATGGCGTCAGGCGTGAGGAAAGCCCGGGTCCCTGCCTTTACCAGATGGCGGCTGTCTCAAAGGGGGGGAGCTGCCTGCGCCTTTACCAAGATGGCGGCCGGTTTCAAGGGGTGTGGCGGACTTCGGCGCCTTTGCCAAGATGGCGGCGGTCTGAAGGGGTGGGGCGACTTCGACGCCCTTTACCAAGATGGCGGCGAGCGGGAAGGCTGTCGGGCACGCGGTGGAGGGAGGGAGGGAGGGAGGCCGGGACCGGGGGTGACGTTGAAGACAGAAAGCGATCGCGGGCTTGGAGGGAGGAGGTGAGAGAGAGATGGGGGGGAGGGAGGGAAATGAGGGAGGGAAATGAGGGAGGGAGGAGGTGAGAGAGAGATGGGGGGAGGGAGGGAAATGAGGGATGGAGGGAAATGAGGGAGGAAGGGCGGGAAATGGAGGTGGGGGGAAATGAGGGATGGAGGGAGAGGGAAATGAGGGAGGAGGGAAATGAGGGGGAAATGGGGGATGGAGGGAGGGAGAGGATATGGGGGATGGAGGGAGGGAGAGGGAGTGGGGGGATGGAGGAGGGAGGGGGGGAATGGGGGATGGAGGGAGGGGGGGGAAGGGGGGGATGGAGGAGGGGGGAATGGGGGAGGGAGGAGAGGGAGGGAGGAATGGGGGATGGAGGGAGGGGGGGAAGGGGGGGGATGGAGGGAGGGGGGAATGGGGGATGGAGGGAGGGAGAGGGAGGGAGGAATGGGGGATGGAGGGAGGGAAATGAGGGGGAAATGCGGGAGGGAGGGAGGGAGGCGGGAAATGGAGGGTGAGGGAGGGAGGGGGAAATGAGGGATGGAGGGAGGGGAAATGGAGGGTGAGGGAGGGAGGGGGAAATGAGGGATGGAGGGAGGGGGAAATGGATCGAGGGGAGGGGGAAATGGAGGGTGAGGGAGGGAGGGGGAAATGAGGGATGGAGGGAGGGGGAAATGGATCGAGGGAGGGGAAATGGAGGGTGAGGGAGGGAGGGGGAAATGAGGGATGGAGGGAGAGGGAGGGAGGGGAAATGAGGGATGGAGGGAGCGAAATGAGGGAGGGAGAGGGAAATTAGGGAGGGATGGGGAGGAAGGGGGAGAAGACGGAATGGGTGTGGATGGATGGGGAGGGAAATGATGGAGGGGAGGAGACGGAAAGGGGGCGTGGGAGGGAGGGGGAGAGGGTGTGGGGGAGGGGAGGAAGTGAGGGAGGGGCTGGGTGAGGGGACCGTCTGAGGGAGGGGGGGAGATGGAAAGGGGGTGTGGGATGGATGGGGAGGGAAATGAGGGAGGGGTTGGGGTGAGGGAGGAGAAGGGTGTGGGGGGAGGTGGAGGGTCGAGGGTGAGGGAGGGAGGAGTTGGGGGGTGAATGAAGGAGGGGCAGTGTGAGTGGGTGGTGGTGCGAGGGGTCAGGGGTGGAAAGGAAGGGGTGAGAGGGTCACCAGAGGGGTTGGGGTATAAGGGGGACACTGGGTGGGGGTAGAGCTGGGGGCTAGGGAAGAGGGAGGGGGGGGAAAGAAACTGGAATAAGAACAAGATATTCTTTGGGACGTAGACACAAAGTGCTGAGTAACTCAGCAGGTCAGACAGCATCTCTGAAGAACATGGAGAGGTGATGTTTTGGGACGGAACTCTACTTTAGTCTGAAGAAGGGTGGTGAATCTGTGGAATTCATTGCCACAGAAGGCTTTGGAAGCCGTCAATGGATATTTCTAAGGCAGAAATAGATAGACTCTTGATTAATACGAGTGTCGGGTTATGGGGAGAAGGCAGGAGAATGGGTTGAGAGGGGACGATAGATCCAGCCATGATTGAATGGCGGTGTAGATTTGACGGGCCGAATGGCCTGATCGGCTCCTTTTACTTATGAACTTATTAAGAAAACGTCTGGACCCGAAGCGTCACCCCCCCCCCCCCCCCCCCCCCCCCATCATCTCTCCAGAGATGCTGACGGACCCGCGGAGTTACTCCAGCACTTGTGTATTTTTTGGCAAACCAGCACCTGCAGTTAGTTGCCTCTGTCTTCAGTTGTCTGAATGTTTCTTTGTTTTCTGAAGAAGGGTCTCGAGCCGAAACGTCACCCATTCCCTCTCTCCAGAGATGCTGCCGTCCGATGGGTTACTCCAGCATTTGTTTTCCTCGTTATTCTGTAATTATCTGATTTCGATGTCCTGTTGCTATTTCACACCTTTTCTTGCATATCCTGTTGTGGATGGCTTGTGGGCACTTTACCTAAAGACCAGGCAATATTACTGCAGTTCCCTCTAGGTTTAAAGAGATTCAGCATGTCTTAAAAAACATCTACAGCGCTGTGGATCTGTGCTATCCTGACTTTGCATCACGGCCTGGTACAGCAATTCCAACACACGGGAACGCAAGAACCCTAGAACGTGTAGGAAGGATCTGCAGATTTAGTTTAGTTTGAAGCTAAAGCGCGGAAACAGGCCCTTCGCCCCACTGAGTCCGCACCGACCAGCAATCCCCGCACACTAACACCACCCTCGACACATTTGGAACAATTTACATTTGTACCAAGCCAATTAACCTACAAATCTGTATGCCTTTGGAGTGTGAGAAGAGACGAAGATCTCGAAGAAACCCACTCAGGTGGGGAGAACGTGCAAACTCCGTACAGACAGCACCCGTAGTCAGGATCGAACCTGTGAGGCAGCAACTCTATGCTGGTTATACACAAAATGGTGGAGTAACTCAGTGAGACAGGCAGCATCTCTGGAGAGAAGGAATGGGTGACCTTTCGTGTTGAAACCCTTCTTCAGATGAAAGTCAGTGGGGAGGGAAACTGGAGATATGGAGAGTAAGGTGTGAAAACGGCAGATCAAAGCAAACGTGGTTAAGGAAAGGTAGAATGGTTCATTGTTAGCTGAGGGGAAAGGTGACAAGCAGATACCCAGTCAGTAAAATTAATCAGAAGGACAGTGAAACTAGGTGGGGGAGGTGGGAGAGCGGGATGTATGGGTTACTTGAAGTTAGAGAAATCAATCTTCATACGCTGGGTGTAAGCTGCCCAAGTGAAATATGCGGTTCCTCCAATTGCGCTGGGCCTCATGGGCGTGTCCCACTTGGCGTTTTTTAGGGGACTGTCATAGTCGTCGCAGGTTGCTGAAAACCCGGCGACAACCTACGTCATCCGGCGACAACCTAAGACAGCACCTACGTCAGGAGAAGACAAGCTACTACGCTCATTGGCGTCAAGCCCACTGGCGCCAAACATTGTTCAACATGTTGAAAATTTAGCGGCGACCGGAAAGACGTTACCACTTTTTGCGCGGACTGAGGAGACGACTCCCGGCGAACACGTGGCGACAAACTAGTCGCCTGTAGTTGCCTAAAAAATAGCCTAAGTGGGACAGGCCCATTACTCTGACATTGGAGGAAGCCGAGTGTCTGAAGAAGGGTCTCGACGTGAAAACGTCACCCATTCCTTCTCTCCAGAGATGCTGCCTGTCCCGCTGAGTGCTGTCCAGCATTTTGTGTCTAGCCCGGGACAGAAAGGTCCGTGTGGTTAGGAAGGAACTGCAGATGCTGGTTTAAACCGAAGATAGAGACAAAAAGCTGGAGTAACTCAGCGGGACAGGCAGCATCTCTGGAGAGAAGGAGTGGGTGACGTTTCAGGTCGAGACCCTTCTTCAGACGGGGAGAGGGATTAGGAGAGAGAGGGAAAGCAATGGTTACTTGAAATTGGAGTAATCAAAATTCATACCGTTGGGTTGTAAGCCGCCCAGTCTGAGAAGGGTCTTGACCCGAAACATCACCCGTTCCTTCTCTCCAGAGATGCTGCCCTGTCCCGCTGAGGTCAGTGTAGGAAAGGGAAGGGGAGTTCAAGTGTTAACAACCGGGAGATTGGGTCGGTCGAGGCGGACTGAGCGGAGGCGTTCCAGAGGAACGATCGGCGAGCCTGCGCTTGGGAGTGGCGGTCCATCACGGGCACAGCCCTCCCCACCATCGTAAGTAAGTAAGTACATTTTATTTATATAGCACGTGTAAATCAACTGCATTGAAACCAAAGTGCTTTAATAGAGAAATAATAAGTTCCGTAAAAAAAAAACAAAAAACAAAAAAAAAAAAACAACAAACAAAAAAAAAAAAAAAACAAAAAAAAAAAACAAAAAAAAAAAAAAAAAAAACAAAACAAAAAAAAAAAAAAAAAAAATAAACATTCTTTTTTATTAGTTAGATTTAGTATATCTTTATTTTCTTTTTTTTAATTTACTATAGTTTTTTTTTTCTTTTTTTAATTTTTTATATTTCTTTTTTTATCTTTTTTCTAATTTAAGAAATCAAAAGAATAGTTTATTTCTTTTTATCATAGAATAATTTTTTATTTTTATTTTTTTAGATTTTTAGTTATTTTTATTATTATAGTTTTTATATATATTTTATTTATAATTTCTAATTTTAGAAAATTAAAATAGAAAAATGACACAACACATTATAGAATTCGACATGAACGTCCCCCCCACAGCAGAATCAAAACTCTCCACCGTGGGGAAAGGCAGCAGAAAGTTCAGTCCCTCTTCCTCTGATCACCCGATGTCGGGGCCTATTTGTGGCCTCCGCAGCCAGTCCGATGTTTTCAGGCCCTATTGCCGGATGATGGAACTCGGCGTCGGGTGAACACTCCTCAGCGGCTTGGAGTGTCTGGAACGGCCGCTCCCTCCCCGGAGACCAGGGCTCCCGATGACCACAGGCCGCGCTGGTCGGAGCTCCAACACTGGCAATCTCGGCGAGAGATCCCAGGCTCCGCGGTGTTTAAACCCAGAACGACCGCCCGCCCGCGGCTGGACGCTCCGCAGACAGCAGCTCCTCGATGTTGGAGTCGGCAGTCACAGCACTCCGGAGCTTACCGCACGGCCACCCCGGTAAGGCATCGCCCGCTCCATGATGGTGACCCAGCGCTGTGCCGCCGCCGAAGCTGTAGTCCCGGCCGGTCCCAAACAGAAAACGCCGCTCCAGTCCGATGGTAGGCCGCGAGGAAGGGGCGATGAAGCAGCTCAGAGGGAAGCGCCTCTCCGACTAGGTAGGGGCTACGAAATAAAGTCTCCCCCTTCCCCTCCCCCACCCACCACACAAAAGAAGAACGCCAACAAACATTTTGTTTTTAACAGGACTAAAAATTAAAATAAAAAAGGGCGAAAGGACGGACTGCAGGCAGAGCAGCCATACACAACGGCGCCCCACTCCTGCAGTCCGCCATCTTTCGTAAACATGGCCACCGGGCGCTGCATCTCTCATCGAGGATCCCCTCCACCCTCCTCTCACTGCAGGAGAAGCCTGAAGTCCCACACACCAGGTTCAGGAACAGCGACTTTCCTGCAACCACCAGCCTCTTGAACCGACACGCGCAACCCTATCCTACCACGGCAACAGAACACTGCAGACCACCTCCTGCACGACATGTCTTCTCATGTCGTTCAGTGCAAATGTGCTGAGAGAATGGAGCGGCTGGGCGTGTTCACTCTGGAGTTTAGAAGGATGAGAGGGGATCTCATTGAAACATATAAGATTATAAGGGTTTGGACACACTAGAGGCAGGAAACATGTTCCCGAGGTTGGGGGAGTCCAGAACCAGGGCCCACAGTTTAAGAATAAGGGGTAAACCATTTAGAACAGAGACGAGGAAACACTTTTTCTCACAGAGAGTGGTGAGTCTGTGAATTCTCTGCCTCAGAGGGCGGTGGAGGCCGGTTCTCTGGATACTTTCAAGAGAGAGCTAGATGGGGCTCTTAAAGATAGCGGAGCCAGGGGATATGGGGAGAAGGCAGGAACGGGGTACTGATTGGGGATGATCAGCCATGATCACATTGAATGGCTTTGCTGGCTCGTAGTGCCGAATGGTCTACTCCTGCACCTATTGTCTATTGTCTATTAAATGTCTTGTTTGCTGTGTTCTTGTTTTTCCTCTCTGGTAGAATCAATGTATAATTTATGTTGCAAGATCAGAATCGTGGAGTCATATAGCAAGGAAACGGGCCAGTCTGCCCAACCATTGAAACCAACCAAGAGCTAGTCCCGTTTGTCCGCGTTTGGCTCATATCCCTCTAAGCCAGGGGTGGGCAACCTTGTTGTGCATCGGGGCCGGGACGCACATCTGTGAGCGGATGGCGGGCCACATCTATTACGTGTACACATGGATCCCGCCCCGATTGGCAGGCAACAAATCACTTGTTCACAGCAGGTGCACGGCCGTGCCGGCGGCTTTGCGCAGGATGCGGTGCAGCCAGAGCTCGGCGCTCGGCGGGCCGGATGATTACGGGGAAAAAAAAACGCCTGCGGGCCGGATGATTTTGGCTTACCGGGCCTCATTCGGCCCGGGGGCCGCAGGTTGCCGACCTCTGCTCTAAGCCGTGCCTATTCATGTATCTGTCTAAATGTCTTTTACATATTGTTATTGTGCCTGCGGCAACTTCCAGGCAGACAGTAGACTGCAGATGCTGGTTTATAAATGTAAATGACAAAGTGCTGGAGTAACTCAAGCGGGTCAGGCAGCATCTCTGAAGAACGTGGATAGGTGAAGTTTCGCATTGGGGACCCTTCTTCAGGACTATCCATGTTCTGAGATGCTGCCTGGCCCGCTGAGTTACTCCAGCAATTTGTGTCTTTTTAAAACTTCTTCTGACAGCTCGTTCCGTACATGCACCACCCTCCACGTGCACTTGGGGTCAATTTCAGTGGTCTTACAGTCACTTTCAAGGTTTAAATTATGGGCGGCACGGTGGTGGAGCAGTAGAATTGCTGCCTTCCAGCGCCAGAGACCCAGGTTCGATCCTGACCACGGGTGCTGTCCGTTACAGAGTTTGCACGTTCTCCCCGTGATCTGCGTGGGTTTTCTCCGGGTGCTCCGGTTTCCTCCCACACTCCAAAGACGTAGGTCAGCTTCGGTACTAATTTGTAAATCGTCCTTAGTGTGTGTTGGATAGTGCTAGTGTACGGGGTGATCCCTGGTCGGCACGGACTCAGTGGGCCGAAGGGCCCGTTTCCGCGCTGTATCTGTCCAAGTGTAGTGGCATTTTTAAAAAAAAATTAAATTCGAAAAATAAACTTTATTCAGAGTAAAAAATATTTACAAGATAAAGGTACTGTGCAAAAATCCTCCCGACATTCTCGGAGGCAATACATACATTAATTGTGTCTTAACGTTGCGTGTAAAAATGTTACTCTACACACCCTTGCCACTCATGTGAGCCCCTGGGGTGGAATCTCTTCCCTTATTTTGAGGGGTGTCTCCAGCACACCCTGCCCCCCAATGTCCAGCAGCGGAAGGGACCCTAGACTGTCGTCCTCCCCCACAGAGCCTTGGCGTTGGCTGCACCGAGCTTCAAGTGTGGAGGCATTTGAGGACAATGTGTGCGTTTGAGCAGAATTCCTTCCTCTGGCTTCTGACTGTTCTGTGCAGGAAGGAACAGCAGATGCCGGTTTACACTGAAGCTAGACACTAAATGCTGGAGTAACTCAGCGGGACAGGCAGCATCTCTGGAGAAGGAATGGGTGACGTTTCGGGTGGAGACCCTACCTCGACCTGAAACGTCACCCATTCCTTCTATCCAGAGATGCTGCCTGTCCCGCTGAGTTACTCCAGATTTTTGTGTCTTATCTTCGGTTTAAACCAGCATCTGCAGTTCCTTCCTGCACAAAATGTTGAATAGACTATTGTTAGCTGGGAGAAGGTGATAACAAAACAGGCAGGGATACAATGCAATCAGAGGGACAGTCAGACTGGTCGGAGACCTGGGACGGGGGGGGGGAGGGACAGAGAAGAGGGATAGCAAGGGATACTCCAAGTTAGAGAAGTCAATGTTCATATCACTGGGGTGTAAGCTGCCCGAGTGAAATATGAGGTGCTGTTCCTCCAATGTGCGCTGGGCCTCACTCTGACAGTGGAGGAGGCCCAGGACAGAAAGGTCAGTGTTGGAGGGGGAGTTATGGGCCTGTCCCACTTAGGCGATTTTTTAGGCAACTACAGGCGACTAGTTTGTTGTCACATGTTCGCCGGGAGTCGGCTCCTCAGCCACGCAAAAAGTCGTAGCATCTTTCTGGTCGGCGAAAATTTTCCAACATGTCAAGTCAAGTCAAGTGAGTTTATTGTCATGTGTCCCTGGTAGGACAATGAAATTCTTGCTTTGCTTGAGCACAACAGAACATAGTAGGCATTTACTACAAGGCATTCTATAAATATATACACAATGGTCAATATACTGATAAAGTGCAAATAACAGTATTGGCTAGTAAAGTTCAGTGTTATGTCCGAGCCAGGTTTAATAGCCTGATGGCTGTGGGGAAGTAGCTGTTCCTGAACCTGGTCGTTGCAGTCTTCAGGCTCCTGTACCTTCTACCTGAAGGTAGCGGGGAGATGAGTGTGTGGCCAGGATGGTGTGGGTCCTTGATGATACTGCCAGCCTTTTTGAGGCAGCGACTGTGGTAGATCCCCTCGATGGAAGGGAGGTCAGAGCCGATGATGGACTGGGCAGTGTTTACTACTTTTTGTAGTCTTTTCCTCTCCAGGGCACTCAAGTTGCCGAACCAAGCCACGATGCAACCGGTCAGCATGCTCTCTACTGTGCACCTGTAGAAGTTAGAGATAGTCCTCCTTGACAAACCGACTCTCCGTAATCTTCTCAGGAAGTAGAGGCGCTGATGTGCTTTCTTAATAATGGCATCATTGTTCTCGGACCAGGAAAGATCTTCAGAGATGTGCACGCCCAGGAATTTGAAGCTCTTGACCCTTTCAACCATCGACCCGTTGATATAAACGGGACTGTGGGTCCCCATCCTACTCCTTCCAGTCCACAATCAGTTCCTTGGTTTTGCTGGTGTTGAGGGCCAGGTTGTTGTGCTGGCACCATATGGACAGTTGCTCGATCTCTCTTCTATACTCTGACTCATCCCCATCAGTGATACGTCCCACAACAGTGGTGTCATCAGCGAACTTGATGATGGAGTTCGCACTATGTCTGACTATGTCTGAAAATTTAGTGGCCAATTGGGTTTGACGCCAATGAGCGTAGCTTGACTTCTCCTGACGTAGGTGCTGTCGTAGGTTATCGCCAGGATGACGTAGGTTGTCGCCAGTTTTCCGGCGACCTGCAACGACTATGACAGTCGCCGGCAGTTGCCTGAACAAATCGGCAAGTGGGACAGGCCCATTAAAGTGTCCTCCCCCCCCCCCCTCCCAGTCCAACAGTCAGAAAGTGAAGGAAGGAACTGCAGATGCTGGCTTAAAGCGAAGATAGACGCAAAAAGCTGGAGTAACTCAGCGGGACAGGCAGCATCTCTGGAGATAAGGAATGGGCGGCGTTTTGGGTCGAGACCTTTCTTCAGAAAGTGCATTTAAAATATATATATATATATATTTTTTTTTTAATTTCAAAATATACTTTATTTGAGAAATAAATATATACAATACATGATCCATACAAAATTCCATCCGACATTCTCGGACGCTATACATACATTCAATACAGTTTCCCCAAATCACAATTTTACCCACACCTTGCCACTCATATGGCCCACTGGCGTGGTATCCCTTCCCTTATTTTGAGGGGCGTATCCACCACACCCTGCCCCCCATGTCCAGCAGCGGAAGGACCCTAGACTGTGGCCCTCCCCCACAGAGCCTTGACGTTGGCTGCACCGAGCTTCAGTGCGTCCCTCAGCACGTACTCCTGCAGTCTGCAGCGGGCCAGTCGGCAACATTCCCCGACGGACATCCCGCTCCGCTGGAAGGTCAGCAATGCTCTGGCAGACCAAAGGGCGTCTTTCACCGAGTTGATGACCTTCCAGCAGCACTTGATGTCAGTCTCTGAATGCGTCCCTGGGAACAGTCCGTAAATCACAGAGTCCTCTGTGACGGAGCTGTTCGGAATAAACCGTGACAGGGACCCTTGTAAACCTCTCCAGACTCTCTGCGAATCCACACTCTGCAGAGAGGTGGGCAACCGTCTATCTCTCGCTCCTGTTCTGATCAAAGATCGTAGTATCTTTGGTTCTGATGTTTTTTGTTCAGAGGGAACAAAGCCATATATAGCAAAGATCCTATAGCGGAGCAAAATAGACCACTCCTGCTAAATGCAATGGACTGAGGTGTAGTACGCAACGGAGCGGAACGTGGGCCTTTTTTTCATCCATTTCAGTAACCCGACCCGACCCGCAGTGTAATCAACGTTGCGGGGGAACAATTTGTGTTAATAAATTATAATTCTGAAAATGAGGAGAAGATTTTTACCAAAGAACTTTTATTTTTACGAGGATGTCTCCGTAACCGGCTTCCGTCTCCGCACTAGTATCTTTGCTCCGCTGTGATGGGATCTTTGGTGCGGAGACGGAAGCCGGTTACGGAAATGGGGCCGAAAATTACCCATGAATCTGCCCATGACCGCACTACGTCTTTTTCGTCAGGTGGGCTATCTATAGGATCTTTGATATAATAGGTGCATCCTTGAAAGAATTCAATGGAGCCATCCCTTTGACAAGATCCAGTAAACTTACACTTGCATTGTCTCACGGTATTTGTTGCTCCTGGTTATTCCAGCTCCCCCGACGCAATTATCTGGGGAGATATCAATGTCCTGTAGCAAATTTCACACCTTTTCTCGCATTCCCTCTAAGCAGGCGACTTCCTGGCACTATCTTGCTCGTTATAGGATCTTAGGTTTGCACACCACGATGTCACACCTTCCCCTCAGCCAACAATGAACCAATCTATGGTACACAAAAATGCTGGAGAAACTCATGGGTGCAGCAGCATCTATGGAGCGAAGGAAATAGGCAACGTTTAGGGCCGAAACCCTTCTTCAGACTGGAAGGAACCAATCTATGTTAAGGAACCAATCTATGTTTCTTTAACATCGTCTGCTTTGATCTGTCGTTTTCACACCTTCCCCTTCCATATCTCTAGTTTTCCTCTCCCCTTATTCTCACTGAAGAAGAGCCTCTACCTGAAACGTTGCCTATTCATCAGTAACTGGAGCGGAATTAGGCCATTTGGCTCATCAAGTCGATTTAATCATGGCTGATCTATCTCTCCCTCCCAACCCCATTCTCCTGCCTCCTCCTATTCCTTTTCTCCAGAGAGGCTGCATGAGCCGCTGAGTTACTCCAGCACTTTGTGTCTTCTTTTAACTTGCATTCCTTCCACATTTAATGCCACTTCTCTCCTCAACTCACAGCCTTAATATCTCTGTTTAGGAAAGAACTGCAGATGCTGGAAAAATCGAAGGTAAAATCATAGATGCTGCCTCACCCGCTGAGTTTCTCCAGCATTTTTGTCTGCCTTAATATCTCTGGTCTTTGTCCATCATCTGTCTATCAACACCCCCCCCACCATCTGTATCCATGGAGTTACATGGCACGGACACAGGCCCTTCGGCCCACCGAGTCCGTGCCGACCCGCAATCACCCCGTACACTAGCACTATCCTACACACTAGGGACAATTTACAATTTTTTACCGAAGCCAATTAACCCGCAAACCTGTATGTCTTTAGGATGTGGGAGGAGAGTGGATTTCATGTTCATGTGATAGGAGCAGAATTAGGCCATTCGGCCCATCAAGTCTACTCCGCCATTCAATCATGGCAGATCTATCTCCCTCTCAACCCCATTCTCCTGCCTTCTCCCCAGAACCCCTGATACCCGTACTAATTAAGAATCTATCTATCTCTAGCTTGAAAATGTTAATTTAAGGTATCCACAGCCTTCTTTGGCAAAGAATTCCATGGATTCACCACCCTCTGACTAAAGAAATTCCTCCTCATCTCATTCCCAAAGGAACGTCCTTTAATTCTGAGGTGATTACCTCTAGTCCTTGATTCTCCCACTGGTGGAAACATCCTCTCCACATCCACTCTATCCAAGCCTTCCACTATTCGGAGCACCCGGAGAAAACCCATATGGTCACACGGAGGCAGCACCCATAGTCAGGATGGTATTGGGGTACTGACATGGATAGAAAATTGGTTTGCAGACAGGAAACAAAGAGTAGGGATAAACGGGTCCCTTTCAGAAAGGCAGGCAGTGACTAGTGGGGTACTGGAAGGCTCTGTGCTGGGACCGCAGAAATTTGCAATCTACATTAATGATTTAGGTGAAGGGATTAAAGTAACATTAGCAAATTTGCACATGACACAAAGCTAGATATTCTATTAATGGCTATTAATGACTATGATATAGTTGGGATCACGGAGACATGGCTCCAGGGTGACCAAGGCTGGGAGCTGAACATCCAGGGATATTCAATATTCAGGAGGGATAGAGTGAAAGGAAAAGGAGGTGGGGTAGCGTTGCTGATTAGAGAGGAGATTAACGCAATGGAAAGGAAGGACATTAGTTTTGAGGATGTGGAATCGGTATGGGTAGAGCTGCGAAACACTAAGGGGCAGAAAACGATGGTGGGTGTTGTGTACAGGCCACCTAACAGTAGTAGTGAAGTTGGAGATGGTATCAAACAGGAAATTAGAAATGTGTGCGACAAAGGCAAAACAGTTATAATGGGTGACTTCAATCTACATATAGATTGGGTGAATCAAATTGGCAGGATTGCTGAGGAAGAGGATTTCTTGGAATGTATGCGGGATAGTTATCTAAATCAACATGTAGAGGAACCAACGAGAGAGCAGTCTATTTTAGACTGGGTATTGAGTAATGAGGAAGGGTTAGTTAGCAGTCTTGTTGTACGTGCCCCCTTGGGCAAGAGTGACCATAATATGGTTGAGTGCTTCATTAGGATGGAGAGTGACATTGTTAATTCAAAAACAATGGTTCTGAACATAAAGAAAGGTAACTTTCAGGGTATGAGACGTGAATTGGCCAAGATTGACTGGCAATTAATTCTAAAAGGGTTGACGATGGATATGCAATGGAAGACATTTAAAGACTGCATGGATGAACTACAAAAAATGTTCATCCCAGTTTGGCAAAAGAATAAATCAGGGAAGGTAGTGCATCCGTGGATAACAAGGGAAATCAGGGATGGTATCAAAGCGAAGGATGATGCGTACAAATTAGCCAGAAAAAGCAGCATACCGGAGGACTGGGAGAAATTCAGAGACCAGCAGAGGAGGACAAAGGGCTTAATTAGGAAAGGAAAAATAGATTATGAAAGAAAACTGGCAGGGAACATAAAAACTGACTGCAAAGGTTTTTATAGATATGTGAAAAGAAAGAGATTAGTTAAAACAAATGTAGGTCCCTTGCAGTCAAAAAAAGGTGAGTTGATCATGGGGAACAAGGATATGGCGGACCAATTGAATAACTACTTTGGTTCCGTCTTCACTAAGGAAGACATAAATAATCTGCCGGAAATAGCAGGGGACCGCGGGTCAAAAGAGTTGGAGGAATTGGGTGAAATCCAGGTTAGTCGGGAAGTGGTGTTGGGTAAATTGAATGGATTAAAGGCCGATAAATCCCCAGGGCCAGATAGGCTGCATCCCAGAGTACTTAAGGAAGTAGCTCCAGAAATAGTGGATGCATTAGTAATAATCTTTCAAAACTCTTTAGATTCTGGAGTAGTTCCTGAGGATTGGCGGGTAGCAAACGTAACCCCACTTTTTAAGAAGGGAGGGAGAGAGAAAACGGGGAATTACAGACCAGTTAGTCTAACGTCGGTAGTGGGGAAACTGCTAGAGTCAGTTATTAAAGATGGGATAGCAGCACATTTGGAAAGTGGTGAAATCATTGGACAAAGTCAGCATGGATTTACGAAAGGTAAATCATGTCTGACGAATCTTATAGAATTTTTCGAGGATGTAACTAGTAGCGTGGATAGGGGAGAACCAGTGGATGTGGTGTATCTGGACTTCCAGAAGGCTTTCGACAAGGTCCCACATAAGAGATTAGTATACAAACTTAAAGCACATGGCATTGGGGGTTCAGTATTGATGTGGATAGAGAACTGGCTGGCAAACAGGAAGCAAAGAGTAGGAGTAAACGGGTCCTTTTCACAATGGCAGGCAGTGACTAGTGGGGTACCGCAAGGCTCAGTGCTGGGACCCCAGCTATTTACAATATATATTAATGAACTGGATGAGGGAATTGAAGGCAATATCTCCAAGTTTGCGGATGACACTAAGCTGGGGGGCAGTGTTAGCTGTGAGGAGGATGCTAGGAGACTGCAAGGTGACTTGGATAGGCTGGGTGAGTGGGCAAATGTTTGGCAGATGCAGTATAATGTGGATAAATGTGAGGTTATCCATTTTGGTGGCAAAAACAGGAAAGCAGACTATTATCTAAATGGTGGCCGATTAGGAAATGGGGAGATGCAGCGAGACCTGGGTGTCATGGTACACCAGTCATTGAAAGTAGGCATGCAGGTGCAGCAGGCAGTGAAGAAAGCGAATGGTATGTTAGCTTTCATAGCAAAAGGATTTGAGTATAGGAGCAGGGAGGTTCTACTGCAGTTGTACAGGGTCTTGGTGAGACCACACCTGGAGTATTGCGTACAGTTTTGGTCTCCAAATCTGAGGAAGGACATTATTGCCATAGAGGGAGTGCAGAGAAGGTTCACCAGACTGATTCCTGGGATGTCAGGACTGTCTTATGAAGAAAGACTGGATAGACTTGATTTATACTCTCTAGAATTTAGGAGATTGAGAGGGGATCTTATAGAAACTTACAAAATTCTTAAGGGGTTGGACAGGCTAGATGCAGGAAGATTGCTCCCGATGTTGGGGAAGTCCAGGACAAGGGGTCACAGCTTAAGGATAAGGGGGAAATCCTTTAAAACCGAGATGAAAAGAACTTTTTTCACACAGAGAGTGGTGAATCTCTGGAACTCTCTGCCACAGAGGGTAGTCGAGGCCAGTTCATTGGCGATATTTAAGAGGGAGTTAGATGTGGCCCTTGTGGCTAAAGGGATCAGAGGGTATGGAGAGAAGGCAGGTACGGGATACTGAGTTGGATGATCAGCCATGATCATATTGAATGGCGGTGCAGGCTCGAAGGGCCGAATGGCCTACTCCTGCACCTAATTTCTATGTTTCTATGTTTAGATGGCAGTATGAACTGTGAGGAGGATGCTATGAGGATGCAGGGTGACTTGGACAGGTTGGGTGAGTGCACAGATGCAGTTTGATGTGGATAAATGTGAGGTTATCCACTTTGGTGGCAAAAACAGGAAAGCAGAATATTATCTAAATGGTGTCAAGTTGGGAAAAGGGGAAGTACAACGGGATCTGGGGGTCCTTGTTCATCAATCGCTGAAAGTAAGCATGCAGGTACAGCAGGCAGTGAAGAAAGCGAATGGCATGTTGGCCTTCATAACAAGAGGAGTTGAGTATAGGAGCAAAGAGGTCCTTCTGCAGTTGTACAGGGCCCAAGTGAGGCCACACCTGGAGTATTGCATGCAGTTTTGGTCTCCAAATTTGAGGAAGGACATTCTTGCTATTGAGGGAGTGCAGCGAAGGTTCACCAGGTTAATTCCCGGGAGGGCGGGACTGACATATGCTGATAGAATGGAGCGGCTGGGCTTGTACACTCTAGAATTTAGAAGGATGAGAGGCTTTCTTATTGAAACATATAAGATTATTAAGGGTTTGGACACGCTAGAGGCAGGAAACATGTTCCCGATGTTGGGGGAGTCCAGCACCAGGGGCCATAGTTTAAGAATAAGGGGTAAGCCATTTAGGACTGAGGTGAGGAAAAACGTTTTCACACAGAGGGTTGTGAGTCTGTGGAATTCTCTGCCTCAGAGGGTGGTGGAGGCCAGTTCTCTGGATGCTTTCAAGAGAGAGCTAGATAGGGCTCTTAAAGATAGCGGAGTCAGGAGATATGGGGAGAAGGCAGGAACTGATTGTGGATGATCAGCCATGGTCACATTGAATGGCGGTGCTGGCCCGAAGGGCCGAATGGCCTACTCCTGCACCAATTGTCTATTGTAACCCGGGTCTCTGGCGCTGTGAGGCAGCAGCTCTACCCGTTGCGCCACCGTGCCGCCCATCCTTGCGATGTTGAGAGTTATCGTGTCAAGTGGTGAAGTGCGTCTGAAGGGCAAGGGGGTGTGACGCTGATCGCTCTCGTTTCAGCCAGGTCCGCGGTGGGAAGGATGGACTGGTTCCACTGCAACAAGTGCTACGGGAAGCCAGCCGGCGCCTCGCTCCGCTTCAGCCTCTCCAGCTGTAAGCACATCCTGTGCCACAAGTGCGTTGGTCAAGGTAAGGCCGGTGACGGGGAGCGGGCATGCAGTTGGGTGAAGCCAAGCGGCTCGACGTACTGGCTGCTCATGCTTTTTAGTCTGTGTTAGCAAGGAACTGCAGATGCCCGTTTTAAACCGAAGAGAGACCACAAAAGGCTGGAGTAACTCAGCGGGACAGGCAGCGGTAGAGTTGCTGCCTTACAGCGAAATGCAGCGCCGGAGACCCGGGGATCGATCCCGACTACCGGTGCTGCCTGTACGGAGTTTGTACGTTCTCCCCGTGACCTGCGTGGGTTTTATCCGAGATCTTCGGGTTTCCTCCCACACTCCAAAGACATACAGGTTTGTAGGTTAATTGGCTTGGTAAAATGTTTAAAAAATTGTCCAGTATAAAATTGTCCAGTGCTGCGCGATGCTCTACCTAGAGATTTTCAGCGTTCCCGATCCCGATCCAGATCCAGGCAGCGTCTCTGGAGAGAAGGAATGGGTGATGTTTCGGGTCGAGCCCCTTCTTCAGACTGGGTGGGGGGTGTGGGGGGAGGGAGATAGATGAGGAAGTGTGAAGGTCAGGGCAAAGGAAATGGAGATCGAGGAAAATGTAGAAGAGATCCGTGTTGGCTGGGAGAAGCTAACATCAAAGCAAATTTAAGAGAGATTTACAAGGTTAATTCCCGGGATGGCAGGAATGTCATATGCTGAGAGATTTAAGAGAGAGTTAGATAGAGCTCTAGGGGCTAGTGGTGTCAAGGGATATGGGGAGAAGGCAGGCACGGGTTATTGATAGGGGACGATCAGCCACGATCACAATGAATGGCGGTGCTGGCTCGAAGGGCCGAATGACCTCCTCCTGCACCTATTTTCTATGTTTCAAAGAGATAAAATGTGGTCGGAGAACTGGGAAGGGGGAGGAGTGGAGAGAGGGGGATTACTTGAAGGTAGAGAAGTCAATGTTCACACCGCTGGGGTGTAAACTACCCAAGCAAAATATGAGGTGCTGTTCCTCCAATTTGCGCTGGGCCTCACTCTGACAATGGAGGAGGCCCAGGACAGAAAGGTCAGTGTGGGAATGGGAGGGAGAGTTAAAGTGTTTGGCAACTGGGAGATCAGGTAGGTTCAAGCGGACTGAGCGGAGGTGTTCAGACTATATGACTAAGGAGGGAAAGGTTGACCCGAAACGTCACCTACTCCTTTTCCCCAGGGATGGTGCCTGAGCCGTTAAGTTACTCCAGCTTTTTGTGTCTGTCTCCGACACAAAGAAGGGGTTGGACAGATGGTTGGAGCCGCTGCCTGGAATGGCCAACCCGGGTTCGATCCCGCCCTCTGCCGCTGTGCGTGCGCGCGTATGTGTGTGTGTGGAGTTTGCACGTTCCCCCTGTGACCATGTGGCTCTCTCCCAGGTGCTCCGGTTTCCTCCCACATCCCAAAGACGTAGAGGTTTGTAGGTTAATTGGCCCTGTGTAAACTGCCGCAAGTGGGTCGGGCAGTGGGTGACAAATTGGGATAACATAGAACCAGTGATCAATGGTCAACCATGGACTCGGTGGGCCGAAGGGCCTGTTCCCTGCTGTATCTCAAATCGGACGAGTGTGAATGGGCGATCGATGGTCGGCGTGGACTCGATGGGCCGAAGGGCCTGTTTTCATGGCGTGTCTCCTGAAAATAACAGATGGGATGGGACGGGCTACTCGCGGCCAATCGGCGGGTAGAATTCTACCAATCCGGCGCTCCAGACTCCGGTCCAGCCAGAGCCAGCGCATCCGTACCCATAGCCGACTTCTGCGGCCGACTTTGCGGGCCGGCTTCTGCCCCCTGCCCCCAAGGCCGTGACCTCCGCTGGCCCGACAAAACTGGGCGGCACGGTGGTGCAGCAGTAAAGTTGCTGCCTCACATCCCCAGAGACCCGGGTTCGATCCTGACGACGGGAGCTGTCTGTACGGAGTTTGCACGTTCACCCCGTGACCACGTGGGTTTTCTACTGGTGTGCAGGTTTGTAGGTTAATTGTAAATTATCCCTCATGTGTAGAATGGTGTTGGTGTACAGGGATCACTGGTCGGCACGGAGTGGGTGGGCCGAAGGGCCTGTTTCCATGCTGTATCTTTAAACTAAACTCAGATAATCCAGAAAGGCTCTGGAACCAAAGGTGCCGAAATATCATTGGTGGACCTGCATTTAACATTATGAGTCAATTCAATAGACAATAGGTGCAGGAGTAGGCCATTCGGCCCTTCGAGCCAGCACCGCCATTCAATGTGATCATGTCTGATCACATTGTGGATATGTTAACCATTCTCATCTAAGATGTGCAGGAAGGAACTGCAGATGCTGGTTTACACCGATGATAGACACAAAATGCTGGAGGAACTCAGCAGGGACAGGCAGCATCTCTGGAGAAGGAATGGGTGACGTTTCAGGTGGAGACCCTTTCTCGACCCGAGACGTCACCCATTCAGGTCGAGACCCTTCTTCAGACTGGAGAGTTAGGGGAGAAGGAGACTCGAGTTAAGGAAGTGTTATTGGGCCTGTCCCACTTGGGCGACTACAGGCGACTTGCCGCAAAATATTCAACGTGTTGAAAATGTTTTCGCGACAATTTTTTACTGTCGTAGGTGTTGTCGTAGTTGAATTCCATTAAAACTAGTCCCTGGCAGTCGCCTAGAGAGTCGCCTAAGTGGGACAGGCCCTTATGGTGTGAGAACGGGATATCTTCAGACTGAAGGAGGGTCTCGACCCGAAACGTCAGCCATTCCCTCCATCCGGAGTTGCTGGCCTGTCCCGCTGAGTTGCTCCAGCATCGAAGGTGCTTCGGGCTGACGGCGTGGTGTTCTCTGTGTTACAGACAAGTGCACCGTTTGCGGATCGACCTGCAAGTATTTACCTCTGTCAGACAACGTAAGCATCTTTCACAGTCTTGGGTCTGTCCTTCAGGGGAGGTGACATTTCGGATAACCGAGAGGGTGTAACACAGTGGCACAGTTGCCCGAGCTGCTGACTCACAGCGCCACTGATCTGGGGTCCAGTGGTAGGAACAGGATTAGGCCATTCAGCCCATCAAGTCTACACCATTTAATCATGGCTGATCTATCTCTCTCCCTCCCAACCCCATTCTCCTGCCTTCTTCCCATAACCCCTGACACTCGCACTAATCAAGAATCTCTATCTCTGCCTTAAAATATCCACTGACTTGGCCTCCACAGCCTTCTGTGGCAATGAATTCCACAGATTCACTGCCCTCTGGCTGAAGAAATTCCTCTTCATCTCCTTCATAGAAACATAGACAATAGGTGCAGGAGTAGGCCATTCGGCCCTTCGAGCCTGCACCGCCATTCAATATGATCATGGCTGATCATCCAACTCAGTATCCCATCCCTGCCTTCTCTCCATACCCCCTGATCCCTTTAGCCACAAGGGCCACATCTAACTCCCTCTTAAATATAGCCAATGAACTGGCCTCAACTACCTTCTGTGGCAGAGAATTCCACAGATTCACCACTCTCTGTGTAAAAAATGATTTCCTCGTCTCGGTCCTAAAAGTCTTCCCTCTTATCCTTAAACTGACCCCTAGTTCTGGACTTCCACAACATCGGGAATAATCTTCCTGCATCTAGCCTGTCCAACCCCTCAAGTTTCTATAAGATCCCCCCTCAGTCTTCTGAATTCCAACGTGTACAAGCCGAGTCTATCCAGTCTTTCATCATATGAAAGTCCTGCCATCCCAGGAATCAGTCTGGTGAACCTTCTCTGTACTCCCTCTATGGCAAGAATGTCTTTCCTCAGATTAGGAGACCAAAACTGTACGCAATACTCCAGGTGTGGTCTCACCAAGACCCTGTACAACTGTAGTAGAACTTCCCTGCTCTTATACTCTTCCTAAAGGAACGTCCTTTAATTATGAGGTTGTGCCCTCTGGTCCTAGACTCTCCCACGAGTGGAAACATCCTCTCCACATCCACTCTATCCTGGCATTCCATAGAACGTAGCATAGAACAAAATAGGAACGGGGGTCGGGGGAATGTGGGAACGGGGGTCGGGGGGTGGGAATGGGGGTCGGGGGGAGAGGGAACGGGTGGGAATGGGGTCGGGGGAGTGGGAACGGGGTCGGGGGGAGAGTGGGAACGGGGTTCAGGAGGGAACGGGGGTCGGGGGGAGAGGGAACGGGGGTCAGGAGAGTGGGATCGGGAATCAGGTGAGTGGGAACGGGGGGAGAGGGAACGGGGGTCGGGGGAGAGGGAACGGGGGTCAGGAGAGGGAACGGGGGGGCGGGGGCGGGAGTGGGAACGGGGGTCAGGAGTGTGGGAACGGGGTCAGGAGTGTGGGAACGGGGGTCGGGAGTGTGGGAACGCGGGTCAGGGAGAGGGAACGGGGGTCGGGGGAGTGGGAACGGGGGTCGGGGGAGTGGGAACGGGGGTCGGGGAGAGGGAACGGGGGTCGGGGGAGTGGGAACGGGGGTCGGGGAGAGGGAACGGGGGTCGGGGGAGTGGGAACGGGGGTCGGGGAGAGGGAACGAGGGGTTGGGGGGGAGTGGGAACGGGGGAGTGAGGGAACGGTGGGTTGGGGGAGTGAGGGAATGGGGGTCGGGGGGGTGGGAATGAGGGGTCGGGGGGGAGTGGGAACGAGGGGTCGGGGGGGAGTGGGACGGGGGGTCGGGGGGGGGAGTGGGAACGGGGGAGTGGGAACGGGGGTCGGGGGGGAGTGGGAACGAGGGGTCGGGGGAGTGGGAACGAGGGGGCGGGGGCGGGAGTGGGAACGGGGGTCAGGAGTGTGGGAACGGGGTCAGGAGTGTGGGAACGGGGGTCGGGAGTGTGGGAACGGGGGTCGGGGGAGAGGGAACGGGGGTCGGGGGAGTGGGAACGGGGGTCGGGGGAGTGGGAACGGGGGTCGGGGGAGTGGGAATGGGGGTCGGGGAGAGGGAACGGGGGTCGGGGGAGTGGGAACGGGGGTCGGGGAGAGGGAACGAGGGGTTGGGGGGGAGTGGGAACGGGGGAGTGAGGGAATGGGGGTCGGGGGGGTGGGAATGAGGGGTCGGGGGGGAGTGGGAACGAGGGGTCGGGGGGGAGTGGGAACGGGGGGTCGGGGGGGGGAGTGGGAACGGGGGGAGTGGGAACGGGGGTCGGGGGGGAGTGGGAACGAGGTGTCGGGGGGAGTGGGAACGGGGGGAGTGGGAACGGGGGTCGGGGGGGAGTGGGAACGAGGGGTCGGGGGGGGAGTGGGAACGGGGGTCGGGGGGGGAGTGGGAACGGGGGTTGGAGGTGTGGGGAGGCACAGCGCCACTACCTCCCCCTCCCCTCTGCAACCTCCAACTCTACACCAGACGCAGCGGGGCCAAAGCCCGTGTGCGGCAGACCCTCCCCCACCCCCTCTCTGTTCCCTCCACAGATGGCAGCCCACGAGCAAATGTACGTGAAGAAACCGGCGGACATTTGTCGCAAGTACCTGGAGCACGTGGCACAGGTGAGCAAAGGTGCGCGGCCGGGAGTGCGGCAAGTGCAGTGAAATGAAAAGTGGCAAATGCTCGCGGATTGGGCAAAAAACAAACAAACAAACTCCAAACAGAATGGAACAGAATCACACATTCACATATTACATATCTGCGGGAGGGAGGAGAAGAAAAAGGGAAAAAACAGCAATTTTAAAAAGACACCACTCAACAGTAACATGGTCAGTAAAGTTAGTGTTTAAGAAGGAACTGCAGATGCTGGAAAATCGAAGGTAGACAAAAGTGCTGGAGAAACTCAGCGGGGGTGCAGCAGCATCTATGGAGGGAAGGAAATAGGCAACGTTTCGGGCCGAAACCCGGGAAGGGTTTCGGCCCAAAACGTTACCTATTTCCTTTGGGTTTCAGCCCGAAACGTTGCCTATTTGCTTTGGGTTTCAGCCCGAAACGTTGCCTATTTCCTTTGCTCCATAGATGCTGCTGCACCCGCTGAGTTTCTCCAGCACTTTTGTCTACAGTAAAGTTAGTCCCTGGAGAGATAGGGGTGCAAGTCAAGTCAAGTCAAGTGAGTTGATTGTCATGTGTCCCTGATAGGACAATGAAATTCTTGTGTTGCTTCAGCACAACAGAACATAGTAGGCATTGACTACAAAACAGATCAGTGTGTCCATATACCATAATATAAATATATACACACATGGATAAATAAACTGATAAAGTGCAGATAACAGATAATGGGCTATTAATGTTCAGAGTTTTGTCCAAGCCAGGTTTAATAGCCTGATGGCTGTGGGGAAGTAGCTATTCCTGAACCTGGTCGTTGCAGTCTTCAGGCTCCTGTACCTTCTACCTGAAGGTAGCGGGGAGATGAGTGTGTGGCCAGGATGGTGTGGGTCTTTGATGATGCTGCCAGCCTTTTTGAGGCAGCGACTGATAAATCCCCTCGATGGAAGTTTACAGTCCTAATGGCCTCTGGGAAGAAACTCCTTCTCATCCTCTCCGTTCTCACAGCATGGCACCGCAGGCGTTTGCCTGACCGTAGCAGCTGGAACAGTCCGTTGCCGGGGTGGAAGGGGTCTCCCATGATCTTGTTGACCGTGGAGTTGCACCTTCTGATGTATAGTTCCTGCAGGGGGGCGAGTGTAGTTCCCATAGTGCGTTCGGCCGCAGAGAAGGCGTGGGCGACGTTTCGGGTCGGGACCCTTCTTCAGACTGAGAGTCACTGGGGAGGGAGACACAGATATGGGAGGATAAGGTGTGGAAATGAGAGAGCAAAAGGGGCAAAGGTCGAGGAAAATGCAGAATAGAATGCCTTTTATTGTCATTCAAACAGACAAGGTTTGAACGAAATTTCATTCCTACCAGTCATGACATTACAAAAAAAAACAAGACACACACTTAAACACAATTTACACCAACATCCATCACAGTGAATCTCCAACACCTCCTCACTGTGATGGAAGGCAAAAGTCTTATCTCTTCCCTTTGTTCTTCTCCCGCGGTCCAGCAGTCCAACTGCAGCGTCGAGGCGACTGGGGCTCACGATGTTAAAGCCCCCGGCGGGCGATGGTGAGTCCCGCGGCCGTTTAAGCCGCGCCGGGCGATGTTAGGCACCGCTCCGAGTCATTTAAACCCCGCGATTCCGGCGGGAGAAGTTGCCGTTGCGGGAGCTCCGAAAAGCGGTCTCCCACCAGGGACCTGCGAGCTCCCGATGTTCCTGTCCTGACAAAAGTCGGGTCCCCGTACAGAGAAGAGATTAAACGGTCCCCCCACCCCCCACATATACACAGCTAAAAAATTGTAAAAATTCAAACCAAAAAACATACATCTAACAGGACAACAAAAAAATATTTTTTTTAAAAGACAGACGGACTGCTGCCGTTAGGCACCGCCACTTAGCAAGGAGAAGGTGACAACAAACCACACAGAGATAAATATATTCAGGGAGACAATCTGACTGGTGGAGAGCTCGGCTGGGAGTGGGACGGAGAGAGAGGGAAAGCCAGGGTTACTTGAAGTTAGAGAAGTCAATAGTCATACCGCTGGGTTGTAGGAAAGAACTGCAGATGCTGGTTTAAATCGAAGGTAGACACAAAATGCTGGAGTAACTCAGCGGGTCGGGCAGCATCTCTGGAGAGAAGGAACGGGCAATGTTTCGGGCCAAGACCCTTCCTCAGACTGAAGGGTCCCGACCCGAAACATCACCCGTTCCTTCTCTCCAGAGATGCTGCCTCACCCGCAGGGTTGTAAGCTGCCCGTGGGACATCTCTGGAGAGAAGGAACGGGCGACGTTTCGGGTCGAGACCCTTCTTCAGACTCCAGAGATGCCGTCTGACCCGCCGAGTTACTCCAGCTTTTTGTGTCCTAACCAGTGTCTGCAGTTGTTTCGGACACATAAGGGACTGGGTGTCAGAAAGAAAGGTTCGGGCTCCGGGGGTGTCCGTGGACTGCTCTGGGTGTAAGCTGGTAGATGCTGGTTTACAGACACAAAGACACGATGTGCTGGAGTAACTCAGTGGCTCAGGCAGCAAATGTCTCTGACATTTCCAACTCTGGGGAAGATAGTTCTGTGTCTTATCAAGAAATGGGAGAGACACACAAGGAACTGGAGATGCTGGTGCACAAAACCATATGGGTTTTCTCCGGGGTGCTCCTAATAGTGGAAGCCTTGGATAGGGTCAAGTCAAGTCAAGAGAGTTTTATTGTCATGTGTTCCAGATAGGACAATGAAATTCTTGCTTGCTGCAGCACAACGGAATATGTAAACATAGTACAGAACAGGAGATAAAAGTTCAGTGTGTCTATATACCATAGACCATATATACAGTGGCTTGCAAAAGTATTCATACCCCTTGAACTTTTCCACATTTTGTCACGTTACAACCACAAACGTAAATGTATTTTATTGGGATTTTATGTGATAGACCAACACAAAGTGGCGCATAATTGTGAAGTGGAAGGAAAATGATACATGGTTTTCAAATTTTTTACAAATAAAAAACTGAAAAGTGTGGCGTGCAAAAGTATTCAGCCCCCTTTACTCTGATACCCCTAAATAAAATCCAGTGCAACCAATTGCCTTCAGAAGTCACCTAATTATTAAATAGAGTCCACTTGTGTGTAATCTAATCTCAGTATAAATACAGCTGTTCTGTGAAGGCCTCAGAGGTTTGTTAGAGAACATTAGTGAACAAACAGCATCATGAAGCCCAAGGAACACACCAGACAGGTCAGGGATAAAGTTGTGGAGAAGTTTAAAGCAGGGTTAGGTTATAAAAAAATATCCCAAGCTTTGAACATCTCACGGAGCACTGTTCAATCCATCATCCGAAAATGGAAAGAGTATGGCACAACTGCAAACCTACCAAGACATGCCCGTCCACCTAAACTGACAGGCCGGGCAAGGAGAGCATTGATCAGAGAAGCAGCCAAGAGGCCCATGGTAACTGTGGAGGAGCTGCAGAGATCCACAGCTCAGGTGGGAGAATCTGTCCACAGGACAACTATTAGTCGTGCACTCCACAAATCGGGCCTTTATGGAAGAGTGGCAAGAAGAAAGCCATTGTTGGAAAAAAAGCCATAAGAAGTCCCGTTTGCAGTTTGCCAAAAGCCATGTGGGGGACACAGCAAACATGTGGAGGAAGGTGCTCTGGTCAGAGCAATCTTGGAAGAAAACCTGTTAGAGTCGGCAAAAGACTTGAGACTGGGGCGGAGGTTCACCTTCCAGCAGGACAACGACCCTAAACATACAGCCAGAGCTACAATGGAATGGTTTGGATCAAAGCATATTCATGTGTTAGAATGGCCCAGTCAAAGTCCAGACCTAAATCCAATTGAGAATCTCTGGCAAGACTTGAAAATTGCTGTTCACAGACGCTCTCCATCCAATCTGACTGAGCTTGAGCTATTTTGCAAAGAAGAATGGGCAGAAATTTCAGTCTCTGGATGTGCAAAGCTGGTAGAGACATGCCCCAAAAGACTTGCAGCTGTAATTGCAGCGAAAGGTGGTTCTACAAAGTATTGACTCAGGGGGGCTGAATACTTTTGCACGTGACACCTTTCAGTTTTTTATTTGTAAAAAAATTTGAAAATCATGTATCATTTTCCTTCCACTTCACAATTATGCACCACTTTGTGTTGGTCTATCACATAAAATCCCAATAAAATACATTTACGTTTGTGGTTGTAACGTGACAAAATGTGGAAAAGTTCAAGGGGTATGAAAACTTTTGCAAGCCACTGTACACACAATAAATAAACAGGTAAAGTGCAATAGTAATAATAGACTGTTATTGTTCAGAGTTTGTTTGAAGTTGTGTTTAATAGACTGATGGCTGTGGGGAAGAATCTGTTCCTGAACCTGGATGTACCTGATTTCAGGCTCCTGTACCTTCTTCCCGATGGCAACGGAGAGATGAGTGTGTGATGAATGAGGATAATGTGGGTTTTTGATGATGTTGGCAGCCTTTTTGAGGCAGCGACTGCGATAGATCCCTTCGATGGTGGGGAGGTCAGAGCCGGTGATGGACTGGGCAGTGGTCACAACTTTCTGCATTCTTTTCTGCTCCTGGACGTTCAAGTTGCCGAACCAGGCCACGATGCAGCCAGTCAGCATGCTCGCTACTGTGCACCTGTAGAAGTTCGAGAGAGTGGATGTGGAGAGGATGTTTCCACTGGTGGGAGAGTCTATAGCTAGAGGTCATCGCCTCAAAATTAAAGGATGTTCCTTTAGGAAGGAGATGAGGAGGAATTTCTTTAGTCAGAGGGTGGTGAATCTGTGGAATTATTTGCCACAGAAGGCTGTGGAGGCCAAGTCAATGGATATTTTTAAGGCACAGATAGATAGATTCTTGATTAGTACGGGTGTCAGGGGTTATGGGGAGAAGGCAGGAGAATGGGGTTAGGAGGGAGAGATAGATCAGCCGTGATTGAATGGTGGAGTAGACTTGATGGCTTGTATTCACTGGAGTTTAGAAGGATGAGGGGGCATCTTATAGAAACATAAAATTATAAAAGGACTGGACAAGCTAGATGCAGGAAAAATGTTCCCAATGTTGGGCGAGTCCAGAACCAGGGGCCACAGTGTTAGAATAAAGGGGAGGTCATTTAAGACTGAGGTGAGAAAAAACGTTTTCACCCAGAGAGTTGTGAATTTATGGAATTCCCTGCCACAGAGGGCAGTGGAGGCCAAGTCACTGGATGGATTTAAGAGAGAGTTAGATAGAGCTCTAGGGGCTAGTGGAGTCAAGGGATATGGGGAGAAGGCAGGTTGGGTTATTGATAGGGGACAATCAGCCATGATCACAATGAATGGCGGTGCTGGCTCGAAGGGCCGAATGGCCTCCTCTTGCACCTATTTCTATGTTTCTATGATGGGCTGAATGGACTAACTCTGCTCCTAATCACTTGCCCCTATGACCCTGACCAGGTGACCACGTTCCAGAGGAAGCAGATGGAACTCCTCCTTGCCTTCCACAAGCACAAAGCGGCCAAAATGGAGGAAGCGCTGAGGGAGGCCCACTGCACGATCCGAGCGCAGGAGAAGTGAGTGTTGCTGCCGCCGCCGGCCCTCGTGGCCACGCGTTACACGAGCCAGTATCAGGCCATTCAGCCCATCGAGTTGTAAATGTTGTAATCACCCCAGTCCCGCACAGCAGGCAACTCACACCCAGTCTGTCCACACATCCCAGTCATAGGGATGTGATGCTGAGGCTCTATAAGGCGCTGGTCAGGCCGCTTTTGGAGTGTTGTGAGCAATTCGGGGCACCATATGCGAGGAAGGATGTGCTGGCTCTGGAGAGGGTTCAGAGGAGGTTGACGGGAACGATCCCAGGAATGAGTGGGTTAACCTATGATGAGCGTCTGTCGGCACTGGGCCTGTACTCGCTGGAGTTTAGAAAAATGAAGGGGGGACCTCATTGAAACGTACAGAATAGTGAAAGGCTTGGATAGAGTGGATGTGGAGAGGATGTTTCCACTCGTGGGAGAGTCTAGGACCAGAGGATCACAGCCTCAGAATTAAAGGACGTTCTTTTAGGAAGGAGATTGGGAGAAATGTCTTTAATCAGAGGGTGGTGAATCAGTGGAATTCTTTGCCACAGACGGCTGTGGAGGCCAAGTCAGTGGATATTCTTAAGGCAGAGATAGATAGATTCTTGATTGGGACGGGTGTCAGGGGTTACGGGGAGAAGGCAGGAGAATGTGGTCAGGAGGGAGAGATCGATCGTCCGTGGTTGAATGGCGGAGTAGACTTGATGGGCCGAATGGCCTAATTCTACTGCTATTCCTTATGACCTCATGACAAGATACATAAAATATGAAATTAAAGTGATGAGTGGAAAGTCCAGAATTAGGGATGTGCAAAGTTTGGGGGGGGGGGGGAATGTCAGTCTACCCCACGACAGAAGGGGGTAGTTGTACAGTTTAATAGCCACTGGGAAGAAGGATCTCCTGTGGCGTTCTGTGCTGCATCTTGGTGGAACCAGTCTTGCTGAAGGTGCTCCTCAGGTTGACCAGTGTGTCATGGAGGGGGTGAGCTGTATCTACCTTTCCCTCTCGGCCCCATTCTCCTGCCTTCTCCCCGTATCCCTTGACACCCGCACTAATTCACTGAAGATAGACACAAGAAGCTGGAGTAACTCAGCGGGACGGGCAGCATCTCTGGAGAGAAGGAATGGGTGACGTTTCGGGTCGAGACCCTTCTTCAGACTGGTCGGGGATAAGGGGAAAACGAGAGATATAGACGATGATGTGGAGAGATAAAGCAATGAAAGATATGCGAAAAAGTAACGATGATAAAGGAAACAGGCCATTGTTAGCAAAGATCCTATAGCGGAGCAAGATAGATCACTCCTGCTAAATGCAACGGGCTGACGTGTAGTACGCAACGGAGCGCAACGTGGGCCTTTTTTTCATCCATTTCAGTAACCCGACCCGACCCGACTCGCAGTGTAATCAACGTTGCGGGGGAACAGTTTGTGTTAATAAATTATAACTCTGAAAATGAGGAGAAGATTTTTACCAAAGAACTTTTATTTTTACGAGGATGTGTCCGTAACCGGCTTCCGTCTCTGCACTAGTATCTTTGCTCCGCTGTGATGGGATCTTTGGTGCTGAGACGGAAGCCGGTTACGGAAATGGGGCCGACAATTACCCATGAATCTGCCCGTGACCATACTACGTCTTTTCCGTCGAGTGGACTATCTTGCTCGCTATAGGATCTTTGATTGTTAGCTGTTTGTTGGGTGAAAACGAGAAGCTGGAGCGACTTGGGTGGGGGATGGATAGAGAGAGAGGGAATGCCGGGGTTACCTGAAGTGAGAGAAATCAATATTCATACCACTGGGCTGTGAGCTGCTGTTCCTCCAATTTGCGTTTAGCCTGACAATGGTTCCTCCACTCTGACAATGGAGGAGACTGAGGAGAGAAAGTTCTGTGTGGGAATGGGAAGGAGAATGAAAGTGTTTAGCAACCGGGAGATCAGGTAGGTTTACTGTGTAAGAAAGAACTGCAGATGCTGGTTTAAATCGAAGGTAGACACAAAATGCTGGAGTAGCTCAGCGGGTGAGGCAGCATCTCTGGAGAGATGGAATGGGTGACGTTTCGGGTTATCTCTGGAGACGACAGCTCCAGAGATGCTGCCTCAGCAGGTGGGTTTACTGTGTAGGTCCTGCCCACGTCAGTTTAGACATACAGCGCGGAAACAGGCCCTTCGGCCCACTGAGTCCGCACCGACCAGCGATCCCCACGCAGGTCACGGAGAGAGCGTGCAAACTCCGCACAGACAAGCACCCATAATCAGGATTGAACCCGGGTCCCTGGCGCTGTAAGGCAATAGCTCTATATCGTCCTTTCCTGCATTAAACTCCACCAACCATTCCTCGGCACACTTGCCCAACCGAGCAAGGTCCTGCAGCAATATTTGACCAATTTTGTGGTGACCACACCTGGAGTCTTGTGTGCAGGTTTGGTCTCCAAATTTGAGGAAGGACATTCTTGCTATTGAGGGAGTGCAGCGTAGGTTCACCAGGTTAATTCCCTGGATGGCGGGACTGTCATATGCTGAGAGAATGGAGCGGCTGGGCTTGTACACTCTGGAGTTTCGAAGGATGAGAGGGTATCTTATTGAAACATTTCAGATTATTAAGGGTTTGGACACGCTAGAGGCAGGAAACATGTTCCCGATGTTGGGGGGAGTCCAGAACCAGGGGCCACAGTTTAAAAATAAGGGGTAAGCCATTTAGAACGGAGATGAGGAAACACTTTTACACCCAGAGAGTGGTGAGTCTGTGGAATTCTCTGCCTCAGAGGGCGGTGGAGGCCGGTTCTCTGGATACTTTGAAGAGAGAGCTAGATGGGGCTCTTAAAAATAGCAGAGTCAGGGGATATGGGGAGAAGGCAGGAACGGCGTACTGATTGTGGATGATCAGCCATGATCACATTGAATGGCGGTGCTGGCTTGAAGGGCCGAATGGCCTCCTCCTGCACCTATTTTCTATGCTTCTATGATCACATTGAATGGCGGTGCAGGCTCGAAGGGCCGAATGTCTATTGTCTATTGACTTGTTTTGAAGCTCCAGTTTCTTGAGGGAGTTGAAACTCTGCGGCCGACTAGTTAGCCCAGGCTTGTAGACGAGTGATTCGACCCCGACCTGTAACCTCTTCTCCTCTCCTCTCCCTGTCAGGGAGTCCATGGCACTGAAGAACCAAATGATCGAGATGAAGAAGATGCTGGCTCTCACTAAGGTCAGTCCGGCCCCTCAATGAGTGAATGAATGAACGAATGAATTAATGATACTTTAGAATGATGTCACAGTGTAGGAGGGAACTGCAGATGCTGGTTTACACCGAAGATAGGCACAAAGTGCTGGAGTAACTCAGCGGGACAGGCGGCATCTCTGGAGAGAAGGAATGGGTGACGTTTCGGGTTGAGACCCTTCTTCAGACTCTGTAATCCAGACTAAATTACGAGAGACCCCCTCGGAAGTCCCAATAGACAATAGACAATAGGTGCAGGAGTAGGCCATTTGGCCCTTCGAGCCAGCACCGCCATTCAATGTGATCATGGCTGATCATCCCCAATCAGTACCCCGTTCCTGCCTTCTCCCCATATCCTCTGACTCCGCTATCTTTAAGAGCCCTATCTAGCTCTCTCTTGAATGCATCCAGAGAACCTGCTCCACCGCCCTCTGAGGCAGAGAATTCCACAGACTCACCACTCTCTGTGAGAAAAAGTGTTTCCTCGTCTCCATTCCCCCCCCGATAATGTGACACCCAGGCCGGGCGAGGCGGCCGATCTCAACCTCATCGGGACTTCCGCGGCCGATCGGCGGCTCGACTTTGCCCCCCTGCGGCCGGGAGCTCTGGAACTCCGGCTGGGCCAGAGCGGGCAGATCCGTTCCCACAGCCGACTTCCGAGGCTGACTTTGCAGGGCGGTATCTCACCCCTCCCCCCCCTCCCCCGGCGGCCTTGGCGGAACGTTCCGGTACCGTCGGACTCCTCTCGGAGGCCGTGACCTTTAGACGTTGGAGATACAGCGCGGAAAACAGGCCCTTCGGCCCACCGAGTCCGTGCCAACCAGCAATCACCCCCATACGCTAACACTACCCAAGTCAAGTCGTCAAGTCACATTTATTTATATAGCACATTTAAAAAACAACTCTCGTTGGCCAAAGTGCTTTACATTGGTATAAGAATAGTATAACAAACAACAGTGGTTCATGGATTAAACACAAACATCACTACATACATATAGCCCTCGCTCAGAGGACGTCAAGAAAGGCTTGAGAGTAAAGATGAGTTTTTAGTCTCGACTTAAAGGAGTCGATGGAGGGGGCAGTTCTGATGGGAAGGGGGATGCTGTTCCACAGTCTAGGAGCTGCAACCGCAAAGGCCCGGTCGCCCCTGAGCTTATGCCTAGACCGCGGGATGTTCAGTAACCCCAAGTCGGCCGATCGGAGGGACCTGGAGGTGGAGTGGTGGGTGAGCAGACTTTTTTAATGTAGGTGGGGGCAAGCCCGTTGAGGGCTTTGTAGACATGGAGGAGTCCCCTACACACACGGGGGACAATTTGCAAATTTACTGAAGCCAATTAACCTACAATCCTGCACGTCTTTGGAGTGTGGGAGGAAACCGGAGCACCTGGAGAAAACCCAGGTGGGTCACGGGGAGAACGTGCAAACTCCACACAGACAGCACCCGTAGTCAGGATGGAGGCAGCAACTCTACTGCTGCGCTGCCGTGCCTCCCCAAACCGCTGCTGGTCCGGCAACACGATTCATCCGGAACGGCTCTGGATTCAAGGATGCCGGAATATCGGTGGTGGACTTGTACAGTCTTGTCTTTGACTGGTTAGCACGCAAGAACAATTATGTCCACTGTATCAATAATAAACTCAACTAAACATATTTTACTAAACATAAACAAATTAGAGGAACAAGATTCAAGAGAGTTTATTGTCATGTGTCCCAGATAGGACAATGAAATTCTTACTTTGCTTCAGCACAACAGAACATAGAAGGCATGAATACAGAACAGATCAGTGTGTCCATATACCATTGTATAAATATATACACACATGAATAAATAAAACAGATAAAGTGCAAATGGGCTATTAATGTTCAGAGTTTTGTTTGAGTTGAGTTCAATAGCTCAATGGCTGTGGGGAAGTAGCTGTTTCTGAACCTGGACGTTGCAGTCTTCAGGCTCCTGTACCTTCTACCTGAAGGCAGCGGGGAGATGAGTGTGTGGCCAGGATGATGTGGGTCCTTGATGATGCTGCCAGCCTTTTTGAGGCAGCGACTGCGATATTTCACCTCATATTTCACTTGGGCAGCTTACACCCCAGTGGATCTAAAGAAGGGTCTCGACCCGAAACGTCACCTATTCCTTCGCTCCATAGATGCTGCCTCACTGCTGGGTTTCTCCAGCATTTTTGTCTACCTTTGTTTTTTCCACCATCTGCAGTTCTTTCTTACACCCAGTGGTATCTGAAGAAGGGTCCAGACCTGAAAAGTCACCCATTCCTTCTCTCCAGAGATGCTGCCTGTCCCTCTGAGTTACTCCAGCATTTTGTGTCTATCTTCGGTGTAAACCAGCATCTGCTGTTCCTTTCCGACATACTACATTTCCTTAACATCCTCTGGTTCGATCTCTCTTTTTAACACCTTATCCTTCTATATCTCGGGTCTCCCTCTCCCCTGACTCTCAGTCTGAAGCACGGTCTTGACCCAAAACGTCACCCATTCCTTTTCTCCAGAGATGCTGCCTGTCCCACTGAGTTACTCCAGCATTCCCTGTCTGTCTTCAGTCTGACTATTGATTTCTCCAACTGCAAGCAACCCTTGCTTTCCCACTCTCTCAGTCCCACCCTCCAGCCTAGCTCTCTGACTAGTTCTACTGTCCTCCTGGTTAAATATTACTGATCGGATGCCTCGTTGTCACTTACCCCTCAGCTAACAATGAACCATTCTACATTTCCTTACCACTCAGCGGGACGGGCAACATCGCTGGAGAGAAGGAATGGGTGACGTTTTGGGTTGAGATCCTTGTTCAGTCAGAAGAAGGGTCTCGACCCATCTCTCCAGAGATGCTGCTTGTCCCGGTCAGTTACTCCAGTATCCTGCGTCTATCTTCAGTCTTTTAGTTTAGCTTAGCTTAGAGATACAGCGCGGAAACAGGCCCTACGGCCCACCGAGTCCGCACCGTCCAGCGATCGCCGCATTAGGACCCCTAATTTGAGGAAGGACATTCTTGCTATTGAGGGAGTGCAGCGTAGGTTTACAAGGTTAATTCCCGGGATGGCGGGACTGTCATATGCTGAGAGAATGGAGCGGCTGGGCTTGTATACTCTGGAGTTTAGAAGGATGAGAGGGCATCTAATTGAAACATATAAGATTGTTAAGGGCTTGGACATGCTAGAGGCAGGAAACATGTTCCCGATGTCGGGGGGAGTCCAAAATCAGGGGCTACAGTTTAAGAATAAGGAGTAAGCCATTTAGAACGGAGACGAGGAAATTTTTTTTCTCACAGAGAGTGGTGAGTCTGTGGAATTCTCTGCCTCAGAGGACGGTGGAGGCCGGTTCTCTGGATGCTTTCAAGAGAGAGGTAGATAGAGCTCTTAAAAATAGCGGAGTCAGGGGATATGGGGAGAAGGCAGGAACGGGGTACTGATTGGGGATGATCAGCCATGATCACATTGAATGGCGGTGCTGGCTCGAAGGGTTGAATGGCCTGCTCCTGCACCTATTGTCTATTAACGCAATCCTACACACACTGGGGACAATTTACACACACACCAAGCCAATTAACCTTCATACCTGCACGTCTTTTGGAGTGTGGGGGGAAATCGAAGGTCTCGGAGAAAACCCACGCAGGTCACGGGGAGAAGGTACAAACTCCGTACAGACAGCACCTGTAGTCGGGATCGAACCCGTGTCTCTGGCCAGAGACGGAATCCGCTGTCAAAACATGGAGGGGACCCGGGACAGGAGGGGGGCACAATTTCTTGGCGGCCGCGCGCGCATGCTCACACTCACACACACAAGCGATGAATCGGAAGCTTCAGCCGTGTGCCCTGTGAACGGTAATTAGCTGGGGATTCTTCCAGTTTCCAGCCCCGCGACGTGGATGCCTCTACTACGGGGCCGTTACCGTTAGGATGTGTCAATGAGCTATTAAAACCAAGCAATATATAAATGATCTGCATTATATGCAACCTAAAACTTTGTATTCTTGGATGTATTAAAAAAAAAAATCCCCCAATTGCCAGCTGTAAAAATAGAGGGTGTCAATTAGTTAATAAAATTGCTTTATAATCTGCAGACACATTTGGTCTCTGTAATTGTCTGTTTTGTTGCCTTTGGCTGGAAGGGTCGAATGGCCTCCTCCTGCACCTATTTTCTATGTTTCTATGCAACTGTCATGCACGAAATTTTGTCCAGACTTGTTAGAATAACAATAAAGGAAATTCAATTCAATTCAATTCAATCTACAGGTGGAGATTCCCTCCCTCTATTTGGAAATGATTCATGATCCGCTATTTTTGACTCCGCTATTTTTTTATTTTATTTTTTTATTTTTATTTTTTTTAATTTATTTTATTATTTTTTTTAATTTAATTTATTCCGATTATGTGTTTTTTTTGTTTTGTTGTGATTCTATGCATTGTAAGGTGTCCTTGGGTTTTAGAAAGGCGCCAGTAAATAAAATGATTATTATTATTATTATTATGATGGAAATCATACATTCATAACTTCAAGACCCAATCTGAATTCAATTATATTCCATTTTTGTCAATTACTTCATGTAACGCCCAATATCTGATTACAACATTCATGAACATAAATGAGACCCAAGTAAAAAAAATAAAATGTATGGATTTCTCTAATAAAGAACTTAGAAATGTAGTTCATACGAATTCAAATTCCCT
>JAXLNO010001788.1:0-27158 GCA_038087875.1 Malacoraja senta | reverse complement strand
ACAGGAAAGCAGACTATTATCTAAATGGTGGCCGATTAGGAAAAGGGGAGATGCAACGAGACCTGGGTGTCATGGTACACCAGTCCATTGAAAGTAGGCATGCAGGTGCAGCAGGCAGTGAAGAAGCGAATGGTACGTTAGCATTCATAGCAAAAAGGATTTGAGTATAGGAGCAGGGAGGTTCTACTGCAGTTGTACAGGGTCTTGGTGAGACCACATCTGGAGTATTGCGTACAGTTTTGGTCTACAAATCTGAGGAAAGACATTATTTCCATAGAGGGAGTACAGAGAAGGTTCACCAGACTGATTCCTAGGATGTCAGGACTTTCATATGAAGAAAGACTGGATAGACTCGGCTTGTACTCCCCTAGAATTTAGGAGATTGAGGGGGATCTTATAGAAACTTTACTAAATTCTCAAGGGGTTGGACAGGTTAGATGCAGGAAGATTGTTCCCGATGTTGGGAAAGTTCAGACAAGGGGTCACAGCTTAGGATATAGGGGAAATCCTTTAGGACCGAGATGAGAAAAACTTTTTTTCACACAGAGAGTGGTGAATCTGTGGAATTCTCTGCCACAGAAGGTAGTTGAGGCCAGTTCATTGGCTATATTTAAGAGGGAGTTAGATGTGGCCCTTGTGGCTAAGGGGATCAGGGGGTATGGAGAGAAGGCAGGTACGGGATACTGAGTTGGATGATCAGCATGATCATATTGAATGGCGGTGCAGCTCGAAGGGCCGAATGGCCTGCTCCTGCACCTATTTTTCTATGTTTCTATGTTCCTCAGCTGGCTTTTGGGAAACCTACAGAATCCGGTCAGAATGAATGCACCTTTCCTATTGAATGCTCTGCCTATGTACCGAGGTACAGGTCAAGCTTTGCTTTGCATGCTATATAATCAGATAATGTCTATACAAGCAAACTCAATGCTAGCTTTTTTTCAAGAGGGCTTGTATACAAAAACAGGGATGTAACGTTAAGTCTCTATAAGGCTCTGGTCAGGCCGCATTTGGAATATTGTGAGCAATTTTGGGCACCATATCTGAGGAAGGATGTGCTGGCTCTGGAGAGGGTTCAGAGGAGGTTTACAAGAATGATCCCAGGAATGAGTAGGTTAACCTATGATCAGTGTTTATCGGCGCTGGGCCTGTACTCGCTGGAGTTTAGATGAATAAGTGGGGACCACATTGAAACGTACAGAATAATGAACGGCTTGGATAGACTGGATGGGAGAGGATGTTTCCACTAGTGGAAGAGTTTAGGACTAGATGTTATAGCCTCAGAATAAAAGGATGTTCATTTAGGAATGTGTTGAGAATACATTTATTTGGTCAGAGGGAGGTGAATCTGTGATTTGTTTTGCCACAGAAGGCTGTGGAGGCCGTCAGTGGATATATTTAAGGCAGAGATAGATAGATTCTTGATTAGCACAGATGTCAGAGGATATGGGGAGAAGGCAGAAGAAAGACTTGCTGGGCCGAAAGGCCTAATTCTACTCCTATTATTATGACCTTATTATAATCAAGTCAATCTCAAGGTCAATATGTGGAGTAAAGTGCAAGATACAGATTGCAGAATGTATCTCTCAGCATTGTCACACATCAGTTCCAAAGATGCAGTCTATGGGAACATTGAACATTCATGTGTAATTCATGTTTACAAGGATATGGGTCAAACACAGGCTGGTAGTACGAGTGTATGGGGCATGGGCATGGACAAGTTGGGCCAGAGGGCCTGTTTCCATGCTGTATGACTCTATGTCTGAAGCCCCCACCCCCTGCACCAGCTCCTGAGTCACCTACTGATCTGCACTGTCTTCCTCTTTCTTGTCTCTTGAACACGGGGCACAGGTAGTGCGATCCCTTATCTCCATGTCTCCCTCTCCCCTGACTCTCAGTCTGAAGAAGGGGCTTGTCCCACTGAGTTACTCCAGCATTTTGTGTCTACCTTCGGTTTAAACCAGCATCTGCAGTTCCTTCTTACACAGAGTGAGATTATAAGACTGGAGTTACTTTTTAACCACCTGTCTCACTCCTGCCTCATCTCCCTCCCTACCTGTGTCATTGCTAGTAATATGGACTATTAGCTCTGGCTGCTCACCTCCCCCTTTCAGAATAGAAACATAGAAACACAGAACATAGGCGCAGGACAAGGCCATTCGGCCCTTGAGCCAGCACCGCCATTCAATATGATCATGGCTGATCATCCAAAATCAGTACCCCGTTCTTGCTTTCTCCCCATCTCCCTTGATTCCGTTAGCCCTAAGAGCTATATCTAGCACCCTCTTGAAAACATCAAGTAAATTGGCCTCCACTGCCTTCTGTGCCAGAGAATTCCACAGATTCACAGCTCTCTGGGTGAGAAAGGTTTTCCTCATCTCAGTCCTGAATTGCCTTCCCCTTATTCTTAAACAGTGACCCCCCCTGGTTCTGGACTCTCCCAACATTGGGAACATTTCTCATGCATCAAGCCTGTGCAATCCCTTAAGAAACATATATGTATCTTTCATATTCCCTCTCATCCTGAATTCCAGTAAATAGAAGCCCAGTCGATCCATTCTTGCATCATATGTCAGTCTCTCCATCCCGGGAATTAACCTGATGAACCTAGGCTGCACTCCCTCAATAGCAAGAATGTCCTTCCTCAAATTAGGAGACCATAAAGCACACAATACTCCTGGCGTGTTCTCACCAGGTCCATGTATACTGCAGTAGGACCTGCCTACTATAGTCAAATCCTCTCGCTATGAAGGCAAACATGCCATTAGCTTTCTTCTCTGCCTGCTGTACCTGCATGTTTACTTTTAGTGGCTGATGTACAAGGATACCCATGCCGCGATGCACCTGTCCTTTTCCAAACCTGATACCATTCAGATAATAATCTGCCTTCTTGTTCTTGCCATCAAAGTGGATAACCTCACATTTATCCACATTATACTGAATCTTCCATGCATCTGCCCACTCACCCAGCCTATCCGTCAACCTGCAGCCTCATAGCATCCTCCTCGCAGCACACACTGCCACCCAGCTTTGTGTCATATACAAACGGAGATGTTACATTTAATTCCTTTAACTACATTGTTAATATCTATTGTCAATAACTGGGGTCCCAGCACTGAGCCTTGCGGCACTCCGCTAGTCAATGCCTGCCCATTATGAAAAGTACCCAATGTCCTGTGTCTGCTCACATCTGGCACCAGATAGGCAACACATCGTACTGTAGTCTCGCCCATGGCCGCAGAAAACAGCAGAGTCCCCATCACTATTTGAGCAATTTTGGGCACCATATCTGAGGAAGGATATGCTGGCTCTGGAGAGGGTCCAGAGGAGGTTTACAAGAACGATCCCAGGAATGAGTAGGTTAACCTATGATGAGCGTTTGTCGGCACTGGGCCTGTACTCGCTGGAGTTTAGAAGAATGAGGCGGGACCTCATTCAAACGTACAGAATAGTGAAAGGATTTGATAGAGTGGATGTGGAGAAGATGATTCCACTAGTGGTTGAGTCGAGGACTAGAGGCGTAGCCTCAGAATTAAAGGATGTTCATGTTGGAAGGAGAGGAGGAGGAATTTCTTCAGTCAGAGGGAGGTGAATCTGTGGAATTCTTTGCCAGAGAAGGCTGCGGAGGCCAAATCAGTAGATATTTGTAAGGCATAGGTAGAAAGATTCTTGATTAGTACAAAAATCAGGGGTTGTTGAGGGAGTGCAGCGTAGGTTCACCAGGTAATTCCCGGGATGGTGGGACTGTCATACGCTGAGAGAATGGAGCGGCTGGGCTTGTATACTCTGGGATTAGAAGGATGAGAGGGTATATTATTGAAACATATAAGATTATTAAGAGTTTGGACACGCTAGAGGCAGGAAACATGTTCCCGATGTTGGGGGAGGCCAGAACCAGGGGAAAAGGGAAGTGCAACGAGACCTGGATGTCCTTGTGCATCAGTCACTGAAAGTAAAGATGTGGGTACAACAGGCAGTGAAGAAAGCGAATGAAATGTTGGCCTTCATAACAAGAGGATTTGAGTACAGGAGTAAAGAGGTCCTTCTGCAGTTGGACAGGGCCCTGCTGAGACCATATCTGGAGTATTATGTGAAATTTGGTCTCCTAATTTGAAGAAAGACATCCTTGCTATTGAGGCAGTGCAGCGTAGGTTCACGCGGTGAAGACGGAGATGAGAAAAACTTCACCCAGAGAGTTGTGAATTTGTGGAATTCTCTGCCACAGAAGGCAGCAGAGGCCAATTCACCGGATGCATTTAAAATAGTTAGATAGAGCTCTTGGGGCTAGCGGAATCAAGGGGTATGGGGAGAAGGCAGGGCCGGGTTACTGATTGTGGATGATCAGCCATGATCGCAATGAGGTTCAGCCACATGGGTGGTCGTCAGAAGAGCTGCGAGTAGTGCAGGACTCTCTGTGGCTCTCCCCCTCTCCTACAAGCACTGCCTTCTGCATACTATTGGGGTGACGGCCCCTCGGGGGAATATTGCAGCAGCAGTAGGGACAGGGTGACCAATTCTGTCTCTGTTGGACAGCAGGGGAGGTGGGGGAGTGTGGAGGAGTGGGGAGAGAGTGTGGAGGAGTGTGGGGATAGAGAGGGGGAGTGGGGAGAGAGAGGGGGAGGAGTGTGGGGATAGAGAGGGGGAGTGAGGAGAGAGAGTGGGGATAGAGAGGGGGAGTGGGGAGAGAGAGTGGGAGGGGCAGGCCCGTACGAAGCTTTTCAACAAGGGGGGTGACATGACAGGATTACAAAAAATGTAATGTGAACTAATCTGCGCGCTGCACACATCACGAGCGCGAAGCGTGAAGTCCCTCGATGCCGGGGTCCTGGAAGCTCAGGGGGTTTAGATGCTCTCTGATGCATTCTGAGCCTTATTTTGGAGCATTTTTGCACCAAATGTATTACCAATATTTCAGAAATTAACAGGAATAATAATAATAATAATAATAGATTTACTGAGGTAGCTTCTTCACATAGAGGGTGCTGGGTGTATGGAACGAGCTGCCAGAGGAGGTAGTTGAGGCTGGGACAGGTTTAGATGGATATGGGCCAAACGCGTGTGAGTGGGACTAGTGTAGATGGGACATGTTTGGTTGGTGTGGGCAAGTTGGGCTGAAGGGCCTGTTTCCACACTGAATCATTCTATGACTTAAATGTTAAGAAGAACAATACATGTAGATAAGTAGAGCAGATTTGACAGAGGAGTGAAATGTAAAGGTAGAGAGAGGTTTATGGGTGGAAAGGAACATAGGAAAGGAGAGGGGAGAGTGGGCTTGGGCAGATGGGTGAAGGGAAAATAGACACAGAGTGCTGGAGTAACTCAGTGAGTCAGGCAGCATCTCTGGAGAACATGGATAGATCATATTTCGGGTCAAGACCCTTCTTCAGTAATATTCATGATGTGACATGTATAGACATTCCTGAATGTTACCCAAAACCATCGTGAACTACTTTGTGACGGTGCTGGCACTCTCCTATAACGTATCTGCTGCCTGGGTGAAGCAGGACAGGACACAAGCTTTGGGACACGGTGTGAAGCTGTTGCCGTCTGTCCCAGCCTGGTAAAAACCTGGATGGAGTGGATGTGGAGAGGATGTTTCCACTAGTTGGAGAGTCTAGGACCAGTGGCCACAGCCTCAGAATTAAAAGACGTTCCTTTAGGAAGGAGATGAGCAGGAATTTCTTAAGTCAGAGGGTGGTGAGCTGTGGAATTCATTGCCACAGACAGCTGTGGAGGCCAAGTCAGAGGACACTTTTCAGGAGGAGATTGATAGAAGCTTGATTGATACGGATGTCAGAGGTAATTGGGAGAAGGCAGGAGAATGGGTTTGAGAGGGAAAGATAGATAGTCATAGAGTGATACAGTATGGAAACAGGCCCTTCGGCCCAGCATGTCCCATCTACACTAGTCCCACCTGCCCATGTTTGATCCATATCCCTCCAAACCTGTCCTATCCATGTACCTGTCTAACTGTTTCTTAAATGTTGCGACAGTCCCTGCCTCAACTACCTCCTCTGGCAGCTTGTTCCATGCACATACCACCCTTTGTATGAAAAAGATACCCCTCAGATTCCTATTAAATCTTTTCCCCTTCACCTTAAACTTATGTCCTCTGCTCCTCGATTCACCTACTCTGTGCAAAAGACTCATCCATATCTATTCAAATCATGATTTTATACACCTCTATTAGATCATCTCTTATCCTCCTGTGCTCCATGAAATAGAGTCCCAGCCTACTTAACCTCTCCCTATAGCTCTGTCCCTCTAGGCCTGGCAACATCCTCGTAAATCTTCACTGTACCCTTTCCTGTTTGATGACATCTTTCCTATAACATGGTGCCCAGAACTGAACACAATATTTTAAATGCGGCCTCACCAACTTCTTATGGAACTGCACCATGACCTCCCAACTTCTATACTCGGTCTGACCCACTGAGTTACTCCAGCACTCTGTGAAAAGTCACAGAACAGGGCAAGATTAGCAAGTTTGCTGATGAATCGAGGACCAGAGAACATTGGTTCAAGGTGAAGGGGAAAATAATTAATAGGAATCCAAGGGGTAACTTTTACACACAAAGGGTGGTAGGTGTATGGAACGAGTTGCCAGAGGAGGTGGTTGAGGTTGGGACTATTCCATCATTTAAGAAACAATTAGACAGGTACATGGATAGGACAGGTTTGGAGGGATATGGACCAAACGCAGGCAAGTGGGACTAGTGTAGCTGGGACATTATTAGCCGGTATGGGCAAGATGGGACGGAGGGCCTGTTTCCACACTGTGTCACTCTATGACTCTATCCATGTTCTCCAGAGATGTTGCCTGACCCGCTGAGTTACTCCACACTTTGTGTCTATTTTCCCTTCATCCAGGCTTTGTTTGAGACTGGAGCAGGTGGGAACACCAGGGAGGCGATGGCGTCTAGAGAATGGATCTGATTTTCAACTAAAGCAGAGTGGTGTGCTAACCCCAAGGCTCTGGTTGAGTTGATGAAGAGTGTGTAGAGTTGGCGTTGGGATAGGGACTGGCAGGGCGGTGAGCTCTGCCTTCAGCTTGGTGACAGTCCAGTGCCTGGGTGCCGGGGGCTGTATGTTGGGCCGGGGCGGAGTAGCCGGGCGGGTGTAGGGGTGACCGCCGTGTGAAGGGCAGCTTCCTGCCCGCTCTCCGGTGCCCTGGAGCCTGCTCTCCGCTCTCTGCCTCCTCGGTGACTCTTCATGGACGGGCTCCTCTGGTCAATCAGTCAAAAAGTCAACAACATAAGGAGTAAAAACGGGTTAATTGAGACCTGGAGTGAAAGTCCTGTGGACCTGACAAGCTATAACTAGACGTGAGAGGGTGGGACATGGGAGACAATTTAAACCATGGTGGCGTGAGGCAGCGGCAGCAATAATACATGATTTTAATTGCCGCTAATGAGCTGAAGGGAACGGTGCAGGAGGTGACATTTCCAGCTCAGCCACATGTCCAATCGGTAAACGTGACATCATCACATCATGTACCCTGATTCATTTCATCTTCTTTCTGTGACCGGTTGTTAGCTGTAGTGCTGGCTGGGGCTGTGGCCGTGTCCTACCCCAACCCAAACCCTAACCACACTCAATATTCCGTTGTCACCTCATTGCTACCGAGGTAGAGGCACACCTCAAAAATCCCAGTGTGTAAAACCTACAAAGGTTTCCCGAAACACCAATTTGTTTTTACTATGTGGAAAAAAGGGGGGTGCGACTGCACCTATTGCACCCCCCCCCCCTTCAGACGGTCATGTAAATAAAGCACCTTCAACAGTTTTGGGACTTCCACAGATTACAAGATACCTTTATACAGCAATGATGTTAAGGATCATGGCATTAATTGAATGTTTTGCACATATTTGACCTCCTAAAGTGCAACGTTTCACACTTGCTCAGAATGAACTCCATCTGCTATTCCCTCCCCCCCACGCCCCCATTTCTGATCCTGATCAAAATGGTACTGTTTACTGAGACAGACTCCCTCGCATTCCATGAGCGCTGTGTAAGCAGGGTGTGGGCAGGAGGCCATGGCCCGGGGAGATAATAAACACAGAGACAAAGGAATGTGACCTGTAAATATTGTGTCAGTATTATTATTCCACATCTTAGGTGAAGATGTGACAGGTGTGTGGGGATAGAGAGGGGGAGGAGTGAGGGGGGAGAGTGGGGGTGTGTGGGGAGAGAGAATGGGAGAAGTGTGGGGAGACAGATGTAGTTTGTAGAGAAATGTTAGGAGCGTCTGGAGAGAGGGGTTGTGTGAGGAAAGAGAGGGAGTGCGGAGAGAGTGGGAGGGTAGAAAATAGGTGCAGGAGGCCATTCGGCCCTTCGAGCCAGCACCGCCTTTCATTGTGATGGCTGATCATCTACAATCAGTAACCAGTGCCTGCCTTCTCCCCACATCCTTTGATTCCGCTAGCCCCAAGAGCTCTATCTAACTCTCTTTTAAATGCATCTGGTGAATTGGCCTCTACTGAGGGCTTATTAAGCAGCACATTATCTCTAAACTCCCCTCCAGTTTTGACCCGTTCCAGTTTGCTTATCGCCCGAACCGCTCCACAGAGGATGCTGTCTCCTCTGCAGTCCGTCTGAGCCTACAACACCTGGAGGAGAAGAACACCAACGTTCGGATGCTGTTTGTTGACTTCAGCTCAGCATTCAATACGATAATCCCCCAGCATCTGGTGAGCAAACTGGCACCCCTAGGATTCAATACCACACTATGCAACTGGATCCTGGATTTCCTTTCTGAAAGACTCCAGTCTGTGCGGGTGGGGAAGAACACCTCCTCGGTCATCACACTGAGCACCGGCTCCCCTCAGGGCTGTGTCCTGAGTCCGCTGCTCTTCACATTGAAGACACATGACTGTGTCGCCAGGTCCACTACTAACCATATCATCAAATACGCGGATGACACAACAGCAGTGGGCCTCATCCGCAACAACGACGACCAGGCATACAGATAGGAGGTGGAGCAGCTGGTGAGCTGGTGCAGCAGGAACAACCTTCTCCTAAATGTGGACAAAACCAAGGAGATTGTCGTCGACTTCAGAAAGAAAAATCAGCCCAGTCACACTCCGCTGTGCATCAACAACCTAGCAGTGGAGCAGGTGAAAAGCATCAAGTTCCTGGGTGTGCATATAATGGATACCTTAACTTGGACTACAAACATCACATCTCTGGTAAAACGGGCACAGCAGCGTTTGTACTTCCTCCGCAGGATGAGAAGATCACATCTCCACCCTCCCATCCTCACCACATTCTATAGAAGCACCATTGAATCAGTCATGACCAGCTGCATCTCTATGTGGTGCGGCAGCTGTACAGCTGCGGACTGGAAGTGCCTTCAGAGAGTGGTGAGGACAGCGGAAAAAATCATTGGGACTTCTCTTCCTTCCATCATGGACATTGGTTACAAACGCTGTCTGACAAGAGCTAAGGGCATTACCAGAGCCCCCACACACCCACAATATGGACTGTTTACACTGCTGAACTCTGGGAGGAGGTACCGCAGCCTGAAGAGCGGGACAACCAGGTTCTGCAACAGCTTCATCCCCCAGGCCATAAGACTATTGAACTCACAATCAAACCGATGCTAGAACTTTTTTATACATTGCCACTTTTAAAAACTTTCCTTTTTTAACTATGCACATGAAGCACTTTTTATGGACACACTAAGCACTTTTGCTGATCGCCTGATATAAATGTTATATTCTGCTGCTACTTTGAAGAGTCAATGCAACGAAATGTCGTTCAATGTGCACTGTGTCTATGTGTATACCTGAATGACAATTAAAGTTATATTCATTCATATTCATTCATTCATTCATACTGCCTTCAGTGGCAGAGAATTCCACAAATTCACAACTCTCTGGGTGAAAAAGTTGTTTCTCATCTCAGTTTTAAATGGCCTCCCATTTATTCTTTGACTGTGGCCCCTGGTTCTGGACTCCCCCATCATTGGGAACATTTTTCCTGCATCTAGCTTGTCCAGTCCTTTTATAATTTTATATGTTTCTATAAGATCCCCTCTCATCTTTCTAAATTCGAGTGATTACTAGCCCAGTCTTTCCAATCTTTCTTCATATGACAGTCCCGCCATCCCGGGGATTAACTTGGTGAACCGACGCTGCACTGCCTCAATAGCAAGGATGTCCTCAACTGCACACATCACCCCAGGTGTGGTCTCGTTTCACTTCCCTTTTCCCTAATCTGACACCATTGAGATAACAATCTGCCCCCTTGTTCTTGCCGCCAAAGTGAAGAACCTCACATTTATCTGTATTATACTGCATCTGCCATGCATCCGCCCACTCACGTAACTTGTCCAAGTCACCCTGCAACCTCCTCGCATCCTCTTCACAGTTCACACTGCCACTCAGCTTTGTGTCATCTGCAAATTTGCTAGTGTTACTTTTAATCCCATCATCTAAACCATTAATAAATATTGTAAATAGTTGCGGCCTCAGCACTGAGCCTTGCGGCACTCCACTTGCCATGGCCTGCCATTCTGACAGCGACCCGTTTATTCCTACGCTTTGTTTCCTATCTGCCAACCAATTCTCTATCCATGTCAATACCCCCAATACCATGTGCTCTCATTTTGCCCACTAATCTCCTGTGTGGGACCTTATCAAACGCTTTCTGAAAGTCCAGAGACACTACATCCACTGGCTCTCCTTCATCCATTTTACTTGTCACATCCTCAAAACATTCCAGAAGATTAGTCAAGCAGGAATTCCCCATCATAAGTCCATGCTGAATTGGACCAATCCTTTTACTGTTATCCAAATGCACCGTTATTACTTATTTAATGATTGACCAGCATCTTCCCCACCACCGATGTCAGGCTAACTGGTCTATAATTCCTCATTTGCTCTCTCGCTCCTTTCTTGATAACATTAGCTACCCTCTAATCCACCGGAACTGATCCTGAATCTATAGAACATTTGGAAAATGATCACCAATGCGTCCACAATTTCCAGAGCCACCTCCTTGAGTACCCTGGGATGCAGAACATCAGCAACTGGGGATTTATCAGCCTTCACTCCCATCAGTCTACCCAATATGGGAGGTACACACAAATGCTGGAGAAACTCAGCGGGTGCAGCAGCATCTATGGAGCGAAGGAGATAGGCAACGTTTCGGGCCAAAACCCTTCCAGCTCAAGTCTACCCAATATTATTTCTCGCCTAATGCAAATTTCTTTCAGTTCCTCTGCCTCCCGAGATCCTCTGTCCTCTAGTACATCTGGGAGATTGTGTGTGTCTTCCTTAGTGAAGATAGAACCAAAGTACCTATTCAACTCTTCTGCCATTTCCTTGTTGCCCATAATAATTTCACATGTTTCTGCCTTCAAGGGACCCACATTTGTCTTTTCTAATCCTTTTCCCTTAACATATCTAAAGAAGCTTTTACAATCCTACTTTATATTCCTGGCCAGCTTCCCTTCGTACTTCATCTTTTCAGCCCGTATTGCCCGTTTTGTTTCCTTCTGTTGTCCTATGAAAGTTTCCCAATCCTCTGGCTTCCGGCTACTCTTTGCTGTGTTATACATCTTTTCTTTTAGTTTTATTCCATCCCTAACTTCTCTTGTCAGCCACGTCTCTTACTCCCCTTAGAATCTTTCTTCCTCTTTGGAATGAAATGATCCTGCGTCTTCCGGATTATGCCCAGAAATTCCTGCCATTTCTGTTCCACCGTCATTCCTGCTAGGATCCCCTTCCAGTCCACCTTGGCCAGCTCCTCTCTCATGCCTTCATAGTCCCCTTTGTTCAACTGCATCACTGCCACTTCTGATTTAACCTTCTCACTCTCAAATTGCAGATTGAAACTTATCATATTATGATCACTACCTCCTAGCGGTTCCTTTACCCCGAGTTCCCTTATTAAATCTGGTTCATTGGACAACACTAAATCCAGAATTGCCTTTTCTCTGGTCGGCTCCATTACAAGCTGCTCTAAGAATCCATCTCGGAGACATTCTACAAATTCTCTTTCTTGGGGTCCAGAACAAATCTGATTTTCCCAGTCTACCACATATTGAAATCTCCCATCACCACAGTGGCATTACCTTTGTTACATGCCAGTTTTAAGTCCTGCTGCAACTTGTACCCTATATCCACGCTACTGTTTGGGGCCCTGTAGATAACTCCCATTAGTGCGTTCTTACCTTTACAATTCCGCAATTCTATCCACAGAGACTCTACATCGTCAGTCCCTATGTGACCCCTCGCAAGGGACTGAATTCCATCCCTCATCAATAGAGCTACCCCCCTCCTCTGCCCACCAGCCTGTCCTTTCTATAGGATGTATAACCCTGAATATTCAGTTCCCAGTCCCGATCCTCCTGCAGCCACGTCTCTGTAATCCGCACAATGTCATATCTACCAACCTCTAACTGAGCCTCAAGCTCATCTACTTTACTTCTTATACTTTGTGCATTCATATACAATACTTTTAATCCATTACTCACCTCACCATTCACATCGATCCCTATTACACATGGCCATACTCTCCTATCCCTTCGTGAGCTTTCTGCCCCGTTAATTCTGGTGTCTTTCTTAACTTTTCCTATACTCCCTTTCCCTTTAACTCCATCCTTGTATTTCCAATTTGTCTCCCCCCCACTATTTACTTTAAACCCCCGCGTGGAGCAGTGGCAAACCTGCCTGCCACAATGCTGGTCCCCCGCCAGTTAAGGTGTAACCCGTCCCTTTTGTACAGTTCACATTTACCCCAAAACAGATCCCATGGGCTAAGAATCCAAATCCCTGCCCCCTGCACCAGCTCCTCAGCCACACCTTCAGATCCCCTATCTTCCTGTTCCTGCCCTCTCCAGCACGAGGAACTGGAAGCAAACCGGAGATAACCACCCTGGAGATCCTGCTTTTTAGCCTTCTTCCGAGCTATGTAAAGTCACGCTGTACAATCTCTTTCCTCTTCTTCCCGACATCATTTGTGCCGACATGTACTACCACTTCCGGCTGCTCACCTTCACACTTGAGGATGCCCTGTAATTGGTCCGTGACGTCCTGGATCCTGGCACCAGGGAGGCAACACACCATCTTTGAATCCCGCCTGTTGCTGCAGAAACCCCTGTCTGTACCTCTCACGATGGAGTCCCCGACAACCACGGCTCTGCCTGATGTCTGTCTCTTCGGCTTTGTTTCAGCGCCACGTTTAAACTCGCAGACTGTGGGGAGAGAGAAGGTGCAGGTGTGTGGTGGGGTAGAGAGAGGGAGTGCGGAGACAGAGGGCGGGAGAAGTGTGGGGAAGGAGGGAGAGGACTGTGGGGAGAGAGAGGGTGCAGGTGTGTGGAGAGGGAGTGGGGAGAGAGTCGGGAAGGAATGAAGGAAGAGAGGGGAAGAGAGTGGGGAGAGGGGGGACGTGTGGGGAGAGAGAGGGAGAGTGTGGAGAGGGGAGAGGAGTGGGGAGAAAGAGGAGGAGGTTTGAGGGAGCGGGTAAGGCGAGCGATAGAGACAGAGGTGGAGGGAAGAGTGCGAGAGGTGGAGGGCAGTGAGGAGCATGTGGTCATCAGGTCATCCGTGATAGGAGTAGAATTAGGCCATTCAGCCCATCGATTACTCTGCCACTCAATCATTGCTGATCTATCTCTCCCTCCTAACTCCATTCTCCCGCCTTCTCCCCATAACCCCTGACCCCGTACTAATCAAGAATCTTTCTACCTATGCCTTAAAATATCCACTGACTTGGCCTCCACAGCCTTCTCTGGCAAAGAATTCCACAGATTCACCTCCCTCTGACTGAAGAAATTCCTTCTCCTCTCCTTCCAACATGAACATCCTTTAATTCTGAGGCTACGCCCTCTAGTCCTCGACTCAACCACTGGTGGAAACATCTTCTCCACATCCACTCTATCAAAGCCTTTCACTATTCTGTACGTTTCAATGAGGTCCCGCCTCATTCTTCTAAACTCCAGCGAGTACAGGCCCAGTGCCGACAAACGCTCATCATAGGTTAACCTACTCATTCCTGGGATCATTCTTGTAAACCTCCTCTGGACCCACTCCAGAGCCAGCGTATCCTTCCTCAGATATGGTGTCCAAAATTGCTCAAATAGTGATGGTGACTCTGCTGTTTCTGCGGCCATGGGCGAGACTACAGTACGATGTGTTGCCTATCTGGTGCCAGATCTGAGCGGACACAGGACATTGGGTACTTTTCATAATGGCAGACAGTGACTAGCGGAGTGCCACAAGGCTCAGTGCTGGGACCCCAGTTATTGACAATAGATATTAACAATGTAGTCAAAGGAATTAAATGTAACATCTCCGTTTGTAGATGACACAAAGCTGGGTGGCAGTGTGTGCTGCGAGGAGGATGCTATGAGGCTGCAGGTTGACGGATAGTTTGGGTGAGTGGGCAGATGCATGGAAGATTCAGTATAATGTGGATAAATGTGAGGTTATCCACTTTCTTGGTAAGAACAAGAAGGCAGATACAGCAGGCAGTGAAGAAAGCTAATGGCATGTTGGCCTTCATTGCAAGAGGATTTCAGTATAGGAGCAAGGAGGTCCAACTGCAGTTGTACAGGGCACTGGTGAGACCACACCTGGAGTATTGTGTACAGTTTTGGTCTCCCTAATTTCTGTAAGGACATTATTGCTATAGAGGGAATGCAGCGTAGATTCACCAGCTTAATTCCCGGGATGGCGCGACTGACATATGATGAAAGAATTGATCGACTGGGCTTATATCCACTGGCATTTAGAAGGATTAGAGGGGATCTTATGGATACATATACAAGTCTTAAGGGATTGGACAGTCTATATGCAGGAAAAATGTTCCCAATGTTGGAGGAGTCGCAGTTTAAGAACAAGGGGTCGGCCATTTAGGACTGAGATGAGGAAATCTTTTTCCACCCAAAGAGTTGTGAATCTGTGGAATTTTACTTCGGAGTCACGTGAGTGACTACGTGAAGAAGAGCCCGTCCAGCCGCACACGCGTCATATCAGTGTATGTGGTCCAGAGACCTTTCATTGCGCATTGTCGCCCATTTTATACGCAGTTTCCCTTTTTATTATTTTTTAAAAGAAGCACCTTATTTATTATAAACAAAGATAATAATGGTCTAACATAGAAGGCTATGAGACCAAGATAAACTGCTAAATCCAATGGACTGACGTGGATTAAACTGCGAGGCATAACGGGGATCGGGGTCTTATTCCTAAAATGTTGGAAGTGACGTTCCGTTGCGTTCCGATACGTACAACACGTCAGTCCATTGGATTTCATAAGAGTGGTCTATCTTGCTCCTCTAGTATCTTTGACCAAAGATCCTATAGCGGAGCAAGATGGACCACTCCTGCGATAAACACGTTGTACGGTGATGGGCAGATTCATGGGTAATTATAGGACCCATTTCCGTAACCAGCTTCCGTCCATCTTGCTTCCGCCCAAAGATAGGATCTTTGCTTCCGCCTCCCTCCGCACTCGTATCTTTGCTTTGGCCATGGTGTCCACGTCTACTAGTGTTGCATTCTGCTCTGCGGTAAATTGTTCCAATCGGCAATGTAGGTGACCCCACTTGTCTTTCTTCAGGTTCCCCATTAAGGAGGAAAGGTAAGACCACATTTATTACTTCTGTGGCATATTGAAAATGTTATTTAGCCTGTTCAATCTCTCACTGTAGTTAGATCATAGAGCTCAGATAGTTGAGTCCTCATGGCAACATCCTCTTAAAAATCTTCTCTTTCTACCTCTCTGTCATTTAATGCAGAATAAGAACATATTGACTCTGTTTTATACTGACAATTGTATGAAGTCTGCCCGAACTCTCACTATAGTTCAGATCTTAGAGCTGGGTGCTCCCCTTTGTCCCAGGTATAGTCGAGGCCTCATGGCAACATCCTTGTAAAAATCTTCTCTTTCTACCTCTCTGTTATTTAATGCAGAATAAGAACATATTGACTCTGTTTTATACTGACAATTGTATGAAGTCTGCCCGAACTCTCACTATAGTTCAGAGCTGGGTGCTCCCCTTTGTCCCAGATACAGTCGAGGCCTCATAGCAACATCCTTGTAAAAATCTTCTCCTCAAGAGCATTTTCTTTCTACCTTTCTGTCATTTTAATGTAGAATAAGAACATATTGACTGCATGATATTTTCTGTAATTTCAGATGTCGACAGTGGGTCCAGAATACTCGTCGACATGATCTCCTACAGCGAACAGCGGAGTATTTGTCAAATAACTGCCGTCTTTGTTCTGAGCATTTCGAACTTGACCAGTTTTTCCACAAGCAGACCAAGAACAGGCTAAATTGGAATGCAGTTCCAACGCTCTTTGACATCAACTAACCCACCGAAACATCTGTCTACCCAACGCAGGATACTGAAGAGGAAGAATGAGAACCTCCCATCTTCACTGAAGCTTCAAAGCAGCAAAGAGGCAAGGAATTTTTAAATTAACATTTATTTTCTCACATATGCTGAATTACAATGCTGTATCCTAACTGATACAATTGTCAGTGGCACAATATGTAATAACATGTATGACACTGATATTTTCATGTGTGAGATGTTCGAGAACATTCCAGAACAAACGCCGGATCGCCGCTCGCCAACCCTGTGTCTCGGCGGCATGCGGCCACCATCAGCCGTGGTGATAATGGTCATGGGAGCTGAACTTATAAAGCCAGTTCTGAGTGGCTTTATCAATTCTGAGTGCAAACCGTTCCCCTGACAATGCAAAATTTCTCTTGACACTGCAAACACTGACAAAGGACAGAGTCAAGAAACCATCTCCATCTCTCTCCCATACCAATAGGGCACAACAGAACAATGTCGTTTGCAGCATTTCACTTGATCTTCCTGCAGAGAATACACTGGCTTACATCGCAGGCCACATCTCTCGTAGAATCCTCACCTCACATGAACTGACCTCAACATGTCACACATGCAGAGAAGTTCTGCTACAACCTGATACCACCTTTGTTGATCCTGCCCTCATATTCATGCACCATAAGGCATATGACACGTCGACATCTGACTTCGGCTGCCTGATGGTGCCTTCTGAACACTTTCTCACGTTCTGTGGGGTGTGCGAGAAAGTGTTCTGCACAGAATTTGTCAATTTTAACATGAGCAGGAACAACATTTCCCATCTAATAAATACAGCAATACACAATACTCAGGAATACAAGGACATGAACTTGTGCTGCCAGAGAATCAAGGCACGAATTGTAGCAATCTTTGTGAGTGTCCACATACGTTATGGACTCACATTTAAGAATAGAAACCTGCAGGACTTGACCATTAAAAGGAAGTGTAGGAAAGTTCAAAAAGTGGCACATAAGTAAAGTACATGATGTTGTTGAATTATATATTGATGAAATACACTCATTTATGTAGATAGTGTGAAATTGTGATTTGTTAACTGCACAAAACAATGCAAATGGCGATTTATTTATTATTGTATCTACGTTGGACATTTTGCCCTTTGGTGTAAGCAGGGGTGGGGCTATCATTGTGTTACATACGTTGAATTGTGCATCACTTTCATTGGTTAGCTGATATGCTGAACACTGCAACCCTGTATATCTCGCACACAGAATAATGTGAATTATGTGAATCTTACCATGCATGTCAGAAATGAAATGTGTTAACCATGTTAATGGATTTCTATTATGAATTATTTAAAATTGAGTGGGTTGGTGCAATATTGGTGTAATATACTGCTAATGTGTCGTTATCAGATATTCAGCTTTAAAAAGAGAAATAAATCACAGTAAAAGGGAAAAGATGCCTATGTTCCTTCCACAGCGTGTGGGGAGTCTGGCCCGGATCAGCACGGCTGGGACACCAGGGTGAAGTTACGGGGAGGTTTACAATGTTTTTAAATTTAATGTTGTCTCTTATCTAGTCCGAAATAAAGTTTATGATTAGAATTAAAAATCTGGAGAAATATATATGTGTGTTATATGATTATATACATTTATATCACATTCATATATATGTGTGTGTATGTGCATCTAATCAGTTGTATGCTCGCTGAATAAAACCATCCTTAAGTTATACATCATTTGTAAATCTTGTTCAAAACTAATTTTATTTTGTGAAAGACTTCATTCAGATAACCCCACCATTACAGACAGATCTCATTCCACTCTCTGGCTATTGGGAAGACCAGACCCATTTTATTGTTGAGAAACAACTCCATAGACACAAAAAACATGAAGGTGTAGCGGCCCCTGCTGGCGTACGCAGAGATCGAACCCGGCGTTCGAAAGCCGCGGTCACGTGACTCGGGAGGGGCCGGTTGTTTTGCGCGGTTTTCACTTGCACGCGTTAGTTCAGCGCTGACCACCGTTGTGGGCAGACGTGTCTGAGAACCTGTATACTGGAAATCCAACTTGTGAATAAAGATCTGTTGGAAACCCCAGTTGTCGTTCTTCAGACGTTCGCCAAAAAGGAACATTCCAAGAGTAGAGCAACCGCAATCTTCATATTGCTATTAGTTTTCCAAATACTGCAGTTGTGAACAGTGTGATTAGATGAATGAATTACAGAGAGCAAGTTAATATAAAAGCAACTCAAACACAGCACATGAGCCATTTAAAAAGAAATGTTTAAAAAAACATTAAAAGAAAATTAACAGAATCATAATTTATAAACATATTAATCTTTAACAAAAATGAACAGAATTATGAATTATGTATCTAACCCTATATCACACACAAACTGTTCCCCCGCAACGCTGATTACACTGCGAGAGGGATATACAAAGTCGGGTCGGGTTACTGAAATGGCCCACATTCCGCTCCGTTGCGTACTACAAATCAGCCCATTGGATTTAGCAGGAGTGGACTATCTTGCTCGCTATAGGATCTTTGATTACAATGGCTCAGTGGCTGTGCTTCCCTTGGAGAGGCTGCCTTGCCTGTATTGATGAGACGCAAGCAGGCAGGCCTCACCTCAGAGGGTTCACTCTTGTTTGAAACCCTTCAATTTGTGCTCGCCCCATGCGATTCTCATTCTCCAATTTGAGGTCAAAACGCAACAGCCCGCCCTCGTCTCTCTCTCCCTCCCATTGGCAAGCGCAATATATTTCAAGGGGGCTAGAATACAAAAGCAGGGATGTAATGCTGAGACTCTAGAAGGCGCTGATCAGGCCGCATTGGAAGCATTGTGAGCAGTTTTGGGCACCATATCTGAGGAAGGATGTACTGGCTCTGCAGAGGGTCCAGAGGAGGTTTACAAGAATGATGCCAGGAATAAGTGGGTTAACATATGATGAGCGTTTGACGGCACTGGAGCTAGATATTGTGGAATTTTTATGGACATCTTCAACCCCTCATTACTAAGGTCCACGGTTCCCACCTGCTTTATAACATTAAAGAACTTTGAACATTCCATGATTTGGTATGGTTTACTTTAGAGATAAAGCATGGAAACAGGCCTGTCGGCCCATCGAGTCCATGTTGTGTAGCAATCATCCGTACACTAGTCTATCCTACATGAGTATGTCCATGAATACTTCTACATGTGCGCGGTCGAGAGCATGTAGATTGGTTGCATCACGGGCTGGTTCAGCTTCTCAAACTCCTAGAAACAAAGGAGATTACAAGGAATGGTGAACACTGCCCAGTCCATCATGTACTGACCCTTCCACAATTGAAGGGATCTACAGGAGGCACTGTCTCAAAGGCATCATCACGGACCCCCACCACCTTGGCTCCGTTGCACATTTACTCGTACCATCAGCAAGAAGGTACAGGAGTCTGGAAGCCTCGACGTCTAGTTTCAAGAACAGTTTCTTCCCAACAACCATCAGGCTCATGAACATTACAAAACAAACTAAACTATGAAGTGTCTTTGTTGCAGACTTTGGGCTTTTCCCACTAATATTGATTGGGGTTTACAATTTGTTGGTGTTGATGACGTTCTATACGAGTACTGTGTTTACTGTCGTTGTGCTGTTGGTACACATGACAATTGGGTGGCTGAGTTCAGGTACGTGTCGGTCAGTGCTATATGGATGTTTGCTGACACGTGCGGGAGTTGGAGGGGGGGGGGTGTCGGTGGCATTGTGAGGAGATGCTGTTCTACGATTGGTCTCGGCTGGATAGGTGGGAGAGCGCTTTTGTGGTGGTGATCATGAATGAGTTTGAATTGGCATTGTGTCAGAGTCGGCTCTCTAAATTGGAGGACGGCAATATTACAAGACAGAGGTGAGGCGGCAAAAGTGGATGAAATCTGCCACTTGGGGAGAATGCAGGAAAGATTCAATGGGGCACATTCAGGGAAGAGATTGTTCAAATATAGACACAGAAAATGCTGGAGTAACTCAGCGGGACAGGCAGCATCTCTGCAGAGAAGGAATGGGTAACGTTTCGGTTCGAGACCCTTCCTACTGCAATTATACTTTCTCTTTCCATAGACTTCCTTGAATGTAATTTGGGTTATTTTACAGATGGATGCAAGTAACAGGATATCTGAACAAAGGATGCAAGCGGAACATGAATTTCTTCCCCTCCCCTTTCCTTTGATTAGCTTTCTGAATTCCAATCAATACCTGAAGAATTACCGCAGTCGTGTGACATTCTACGTTAATGATGATATCTACGGATATGAACGGTAGTTCATTTACAATGTACTTTCTGGTCATATCGCCAGCTGACATTACCCTGCTTCAGTGCCGGACTGGCGAGGACATTGGCGTCAATTCGCTGGTCGATCCACAAGTCCAAGGCTGCAAGCTAAACATGCAAGGATACACACATCCTTTTGAGAAGACAGGCAGGTGGGCAGAGAGAGTGGGGTGGTTCTGCTGGTAGAGAAATGGAATTCAATCCTTAGCAAGGGATGACATAAGATCAGAAGATGAGGAATCTTTGTGGGTAGAGTTAAGAAACTGCAAGGGTAAAAATACCCTGATGGGAGTTATATGCAGACCTCCAAACATGAACCAGGATGCAGGGTATAAGTTACATCAGGAGATATAATCGGCATGTAAGCAAGACAATGTGACTTCAATATGCATGTGGGGATTTCAATGCATGTAGATTGGGGAAATCAGGTTGGTACTGGATCATTAGAATTATTGCAGAGGTGTGACATCCTACGTTAGCGCTGATGTCTACAGATGTGAACTGTAATTCACAAACAACTTACTTTCTGTTCAGATTGCCACCCTGCATTATCCTGCTAGTTGTGACTCCATTGAGTGCTGGCAGTTGTGACATTGAACAATTGTGCTGAAGTATCTTTTTTAAGCTTTTTGTCATTAAAATCTTTGGGTCTAAATCCAAACAGCTGTTAGTAAGGGCACCACACATAATCCTCATAATCAACACTAAACACTGAAGGCAACCATTGATGGTGACATGAATCTTTGTTCACCAAAATCAAAGCATCATCAACTGTCACAAAACAAGATGGAGAAAAGCAAAAGATTGCAGTTGCTTCAAATCGTGCAAATACGAGCATTTGGAATATCCATTTCCTGACATGCAATTCACAACAGGTAATTGCCCAGGGCCCAGCACGTTCATCATTCATAGGAGCAGAATCAGGCCATTCGGCCCTTCAAATACCACTCCGCCATTCAATAATGGCTGAACTACCTTTCTCCCAACCCATTCTCCCCTCTAGATAGAGTAACAGCGTAGCAGTGAACAAAGGAACAGAAGGGAAAGGACACAATGTGTTGGAGAAACTCAGTCTGAACTGAAGAAGGTTCCCAACCCAAAACAACACCTCATGTGCTCCAGAGATGCTGCCTGGCCTGCTGGTTTACTCCAGCACTTTGTCCCCTTTAGTGGATTAACCAGCATCTACAGTTTCTTGTTTCTACAAAGGAACAGAAACAATTGATTCATGGTCAACTATAAAAGTCAGAGAACAGCACAAATTCAATGTTTCCAAAAATGGATGAACTACTTGAAGCCCTGTGTAGACAGAAAGTCAACAGCTTGTTTCACACAAATACAGGGAACCACAGTCATGCCACTGAAAACAAGTAGTGTGGATAGTTATACTTCTTCAGATAGATAAACTGTCAAGCACACCAGTGTTGCTTTCAGCAATCCAATCCTTGTGATGAGATTGTTTTCACTCTTTTCAAAGAATTCATTCAAAGAAGTCCTACAGTTCCAGCTTACAGTTAAATACAAGCAAAACTTTGCAACAGAACACACCTGAACTGCACCAGACCAAAGATTTCCCACTCTTTTAATTTGATTAAATTTCAAAATTCTAATGAGCATCTTAAGAATGTTTAGACGCACATCTCTGCAAAAGCAAGAGTCATCTGTGAGCAACTTGTAAACTGAACATGAGCCATCCTGTTTTTCCTGTCTTTCCCCTCCATCAGCCAGCTGCTGTCTCGTGTTGAATCCACAAAGGCTTGATTCATCCTTATGATTACTCTTGTACTTTGCACCACCACTTCCCGCCCATCGCCCCAACTCCCGGCCCAATGATAGAGTCAGGGACTGGCAATGGCAGAATTCTGCCCACCCTCCAGAGCAAGTCATCCCACCCCACGGACTTCTTCCCAATACACACCAGCAGCACAGTGCCCACCCTCCTGTCTCCGGTCCCAAAACATGCAGGCAAAGGTTTAGTTGCCGGGGCAGAGCCCGATTGATAAAGCAATCACTCCCTAGGCCCAAGATAGACAAAAAGAAGCTGGAGTAACTCAGCGGGTCAGACAACATCTCTGGAAACAGGATTGACGTCGAGACCCTTCTTCAGACTGAGACAGGGGAAAGGGCTCCAATTTACAGTTAAATGCAAGTTAAACTTTGCATCATTACTACATCTCTAGTGGACACCCGAACTGCACCAGACCACAGAATTTACCCCATTTATTTACCCACTTTGATAACATTTCCAAATTCTAATCAGTACCTGAAAAATGATTAGACGCATGACTGAGCAGGCAAGAAGCATCTCAGAGCAACTAGTAAACTGAACACTAGCCATCCTGTTAAAAGATTATATTCACAAAACTTTCCTCACCTGGCCTTGTGATTCCCTTCCATCAGCCAGTTGCTGTCTTTCCGTCTCGGATGTAAACCTGGCTTGTGATGAATCCACAAAGACTGCCTTTATCATCACCTCTTCCACTTGCACCGCCCACCCCTCGCCCATCACCCCAACTCCACCCACCCTTCAGAGCCAGTCTCCCACCCCACTGACTTCTTCCCAATACACAGCCGGCCCCTCGTCTCTGGTCCCAAAACATTTGAACAAGAATGTTGTTGGTCTCCAGATTGACAAAGCAATCACTAGGCCCACTCATGTCAACGTGTTAAATTGAACCGTGCCCAGCCGGAGTCCTACGTTACTGGTGATGTTTACAGAATACAAACTGTAGTTCACCTGCAATTTACTTTCTTTTCAGATTTCCCGCCAACATTGTCCCTATAGGTGTGTGTCATTCACAGTGCCAGGAATTGTCATTTTGAATAATTTGCTGAAGATTTTTTTAATATTTTGTCAGACCTGGAATCGCAGTTGCATCTTTGGGTCCAAATCCTAGCGGCAACTCATCTTTTCCCTTTAAAATGTAGATTGTTGAAATTAATAATTAAACCATTCACTCCACCACCCTCCCAACGCACACACAAACCAAATATGTAACACTAATTTGTATTGGTCATAGATAGTTGCCTGAATCTTTGTTCAGCAAAAATCTATCCATCATTAACTGCCAGTCTGAGCGGCGGACAGGTCTGTGAGTCAATAAGTGGCATTGAAACAAAGCCGAAGAGACAGACATCAGGCAGAGCCGTGGTTGTCGGGGACTCCATCGTGAGAGGTACAGACAGGGGTTTCTGCAGCAACAGGCGGGATTCAAAGATGGTGTGTTGCCTCCCTGTTGCCAGGATCCAGGACGTCACGGACCAATTACAGGGCATCCTCAAGGGTGAAGGTGAGCAGCCGGAAGTGGTCGTGCATGTCGGCACAAATGATGTCGGGAAGAAGAGGAAAGAGATTCTGCAGCGTGACTTTACAGAGCTCGGAAGAAGGCTGAAAAGCAGGACCTCCAGGGTGGTTATCTCCGGTTTGCTTCCAGTTCCTCGTGCTGGAGAGGGCAGGAACAGGGAGATAGGGGATCTGAATGTGTGGCTGAGGAGCTGGTGCAGGGGGCAGGGATTTGTATTCTTAGCCCATGGGATCTGTTTTGGGGTAAAGGTGAACTGTACAAAAGGGACGGGTTACACCTTAACTGGCGGGGGACCAGCATTGTGGCAGGCAGGTTTGCAACTGCTACACGGGGGGTTTAAGGTAAATAGTGGGGGGGGGGGGACAAATTGGAAATACAAGGATGGAGTTAAAGGGAAAGAGAGTATAGGAAATGTTAAGAAAGACCCCAGAATTATTATTATTATTAATATTTTTTTATTATTAATACTTTTGTTAGAAGCAATGTACAGTAGTATAAACCGTGTATAATATAATACATTTCGTGTACAACTTCTTGTTTTTAATTTAATAATAGAGAAGTAACAGAAGCAAGAAAGAAAGGGAAAGAGAAAGTTAAGTAAAGTAGTGATATTGATAGTTCGTGAAAGAATAGAAAGAAAGAGCCCGTGAAGATATAAAGAGAAAAAAAAGAAAAAAAGGGGATATACCTGCTTCATATCTTTCCACACCCCTCACCCAGTTCTGAAACAATTAATTTCCAGGGTTATGTTGCACCATACACTTGTAATGTTGATAAAAGGAGACCAAATCTTTAAGAATTGGTCTGATTTACCTGCTAGGACGAATCTCATATCTTCGAGATGTAACATTTCAGACATGCTTGAAATCCACATTTTAAGCGTTGAGGTGGGTGCATTTTTCCAGAATTTGAGTATAGGTTTTTTGCCATTATCTAGCCATAGTTTAGAAGACAGTTTTGGAACGAAGTCAGCTCAGAGCCGGCTTCCATTGTTCCAAAAATAATCAATTCTGTGTTGGGGTACAATTGTATTTTAAATAATTTTGTGAAAATTTCAAACATTTATTTCCAAAATTTGTGGAGTTTTATGCATGGAAGTGTGCTATAGTTGCATCTTGAGATAAGCATTTATCACAGATGGGAGAGACATTTGGAAACCTTTTATTCAGATTAGTTTTGAGTAATATAGTCTATGTAAAATTTTAAATTGAATTAAGGTATGTCTTACATTAATCGAACCTTTGTGTACATATGACAAATATTTATCCCATCTGTCTTTCGAAATTGTTATAGATAGTTCTTGTTCCCACTCTCTTCTAATTGCATCTGACGATGGTATTTGTATATAAACACCAGAATTAATGGGACAGAAAGCTCACAAAGGGATAGGAGAGTATGGCCAAGTGAAATAGGGATCGATGTGAAAGATGAAAAGCATTCTGCCAACACACAGCTAAACCAAATATTTAACACTAATTTGTATTGGTCATTCATGGTGACCTGACTCTTTGTTCAACAAATCTAACCATCATTAACTGATTACAGATCAAGTTGGAGGAAAGCAAAGAATTGCAGTCTGGCAAACCCGAGCTTTTGGAATGGCTTCTTACTGACAAGTGATTCATACTGTTGCTCCCAGGCAATTGCCCATCCCCGGCCTCTGTCCTGCACCATCCCCCCAGCCACAGATGTTAATTTAGTTCAGTTTAGTCAAGTCAAGTCAAGTCAAGTCACATTTATTTATATCGCACATTTAAAAACAACTCTCGTTGGCCAAAGTGCTTTACATTGGTATAAGAATAGTATAACAACAAACTACATACATATAGCCCTCGCTCAGAGGACGTCAAGAAAGGCTTGGGAGTACAGATGAGTTTTTAGTCTCGACTTAAAGGAGTCGATGGAGGGGGCAGTTCTGATGGGAAGAGGGATGCTGTTCCACAGTCTAGGAGTTGCAACCGCAAAGCGCGGTCGCCCCTGAGCTTATGCCTAGACCGCGGGATATTCAGCAACCCTAAGTCGGCCGATCTGAGGGACGTGGAGGTGGTGTGGTGGGTAGCAGACTTTTAATGTAGGTGGGGGCAAGCCCATTGAGGGCTTTGTAGACATAAAGGAGGATCTTGAAATTTATTCGGAACCGCACAGGGAGCCAGTGGAGAGAGGCCAGGATCGGGGTGATGTGGTCCCTTTTTCGGGTGCCCGTCAGGAGTCTCGCTGCGGCGTTTTGAACCAGTTGCAGGCGGGACAGGGAAGATTGGCTGATGCCAGTGTAAAGGGAGTTGCAATAATCTAGGCGGGAGGAGATAAATGTGTGGATGATCTTTTCGAGGTCATCAAACTGGAGGAATTGTTTTATTTTAGCTATCGTCCGAAGCTGAAAGAAGCTAGCTTTTACCACGGCATTGACTTGTTTGTCAAATTTCAGTGCTGAGTCAAATATCACGCCAAGGTTTTTGACATGAGGTTTGAGTAGTGGGGTAAGGCTTCCAAGGCTGCCTGCTATCATTTTGATTGAGTCCGAGGGGCCGAGAAGGATGACCTCAGACTTACTCTTGTTTAGTTGGAGGAAGTTCTGGGCAATCCAACACTTTATATCCTCGAGGCAGTGGATAAGGTTAAGCAGATTTGATTGTTTTTTGGGCTTTAGGGGGAGATAGAGTTGTGTATGCTCTGCGTAGCAATGGGAGGAAATGCCGTGCCTTTCAATGACTTGGCCTAAGGGGAGCATATCCAGGGAGAAGAGAATGGGCCAAGGATGGAACCTTGTGGAACCCCACAGCGGAGACTAGCTGAGACTAGATTAGAAATACAGCATGGAAACAAGCCCTTCAGCCCACCGAGTCCGTGCCGACCAGCGATCTCGCACACTAACACTATTCTACACACTAGGGACAATTTCCAATTTTACCAAAGCCAGTTAATCTACAAACTTGTGTAAGAATGAATTGCACATACTGGTTTAAACCGAAGATAGACATTAAAAGCTGGAGTAACTCAGCGGGACAGGCAGCATCTCCGGAGAGAAGGAATGGATGACGTTTTGGGTTGAGACCCTTCTTCAGACTTGTACAAACTTGTACGTCTTTGCCGTGTGTGAGGAAACCGGCGCACGCAGAGAGAACCTACGCAGGTCATGGGGAGAACGCACAAACTCCGTATTCCGTAAGGACAGCACTCGTAGACAGGATCAAACCCGGGTCTCTAGCGCTATGAGGCAGCAACTCTACCGCTGCACCA